>JAXCGZ010003776.1:150000-157500 GCA_037179515.1 Halocaridina rubra | reverse complement strand
TGATATTATTGGAAATAGGTGTACCAGTATCAATGAATTATGAATTAAGTTTAATCGACCTTACATACAATGCGCAGATATATTTCTCCCGAATTCTGTTGGGAGATTCCTTGATCGCTTGCTTTTGTCATAAGAGAAATAGCATAGACTATATAAACACATGCATAAAGCGAGCCACACATGTATATACACATTCCTCAAATAAGAGAGTGACTATAAATACCGAAATCATCGTATCTTCAAAATATTAGCTGGTGAACACGGGGCGTTCTATTCATCTTCATTTACTCGTACTTAACATTAATTCTCTGCGCGAAGATTCATCACCATTATTGTCATTCCTTCTTTAGCCTACCTAATCCCCTATCTCTTTCCCTCCTTCTCATTTTCTTACTATCGTCTTTGACTTAAATAAGTCTCTCGTAAGAGTATAAAACTGAAGATTAACTCTCTTTCGATTATATAAATATTTTATATGAACAATATAATATAAAAAAACCCGAAAACCTGATCATTAAAAAGGGAAAATAAGATATATCGACTGATCCATTACGTCTCATCTCGGCACAGGGATATTTCTCTGCTAAATCTTTTTCATCACCCTTATATACATAGTGAGAACCACATCATTAAAAAATTTGACCAAGATTCGAACCTACAACAAGGGTATAAAGATGTTTCATGTTTTTTTTTACATTGGAAATGTAGATATCATTACAATGAGCGAGAATTTGAATTATATGAGAAAAGTAACCACAAGTGAAGTTGGAAAATAGGAATAAAATGGACAGCGATATTCACCAGTGTTCATTCCTTAGCTCTAGAATTTAACTGAAAGATATCCTACTTCTATTACAATTTTAGAAGTACAGTTGGTGGCGCCTTATGAAGACAACTAGGTTGTAAAGTGTTGTATATTAGATTGGCCTGGACAGAAGGATGATTCGTTTCTTCACATATTAAAATGTTTTTTATATATACAGTCCATTAAGTATATATATATATATATATATATATATATATATATATATATATATATATATATATATATATATATATATATATATATATATATATATATATATATACATGGCCCCATTCCCCCTTGTAAGGGAAGTGGCCAAGCCAAGAAACATGCATTCACCACGATCCACATATACCTCAACTACTCCACTTAGCTCCTTGGGGATAAAACGTTGTCACATTTCCCCCACCAACACCCTGTTTGGGTTACCAACAAGGTTGGCGGCTAATGCTGGTGTCACACATAGCCAAAATTCCCGACCCGACTCTTAAAACCGTCTAAAGACGGAATCCTCCCGGCAGCAATGACGTCATTACGATAATCGGGTGTAATTTTTCGTTCGCGTACGACGGAATCCTAATGGTCCTACGTAGTTTAAAAAATTCGAGGGGGTCCTGAACCGTCGTGGAGGGCCTACGATAATTGGCTGCTGCACCCAATAATCTCCGTGATTCAGAAGACCAAATCAATCGTAGAAGACTGCGTACGACTGGTAAGATCGATCTTCTTGATAGTACGCGGGCGTAGGAGAAGGTGTACGCCCGTGTACAATCCAGAGGATCAATCCTCCGGGTCTGGAACCGTTAAAAATTTAAAAATTCGCTAATACGTCTGGCAGCGCAGTACGAAAAGACAGCGAGCGCATGCGTGGTCTCATTTCTGACAACCCAGTCCTGGGCGTTCAGTTTTCCTGGTCCGCTTGCCGCATTTCTTATTGTTTTAGCATGATCTTCTTCTTCTTCTTCTTCTTCTTCTTCTTCTTCTTCTTCTTCTTATTATTATTATTATTATTATTATTATTATTATTATTATTATAGTATTATTATTATTGTTGTTGGTGTTGTTGCTGTTGTTGTTATTGTTGTTTGATGTTAATGTACAGACACGTTTCTTTGAGTGACCATTAAGAAAAAAAAAAACATTTCCTGTCTGCTTTCTATGTACAAAATATAACAATCATTCTTAATATATATCAAGCTCTTTATAGGTAAATGTCTCATATAATTCCTCATTTCTTTCACTGTGTTCTTGATATGATGTGCATTTATTTTTTCCCTCATATCAAAATATGAATTAATCAAATCCATAAATGTGTCAAACAAAATATATGAAATATATTAACATACATGGCCAACATATATTTAGTTATATATATATATATAAGTAGCTGAAGTGCCATATATATAAATCAGGGTTATACTTTCACAAATATCCCATATATATATATATATATATATATATATATATATATATATATATATATATATATATATATATATATATATATATATATGAATCATTTTTTTTACCCCGACCGGGACTCGAACCTAGGACTTATAATTACTAAGTCAAGGCGCTACCAAAGGTTGGATTCCTTTTAACTTTCTGTGGTGTGTAGTTGGTAGCGCCTTGACTTAGTATATATATATATATATATATATATATATATATATATATATATATATATATATATATATATATATATATATATATATATATATATATATATATTCCATATATTTATTGTTCACTAGGATCAATTCTAACATAATTATATAAATGGAAAAGTAAGGGCAAATATAACTACATTATTAAATGTAAAATATTAAAGTTAATATCTTCTCAGTATAAAATAATGAAAATGAACAACTCCCTACGAACGTGTACGTTCCCCTACGATGGGTAGGGAACGTCGGGAGCATGGTTGGCCCAGTCGTAATAGTCAAAAATTTAAATTTCCCGTTTTCTATGATGAGACTTACGTTTGCGTATGATCAGTCGTACGCTAAATTACTCGTCCAAACTACTCCGTACGATTGCAATTACGATCCATAGGAATGCTTACGAGGACGTATGACGCACTTCCGACAGGCACAGGAATGCACCTGTCGGCTAAAAAATCTGCCGGATCTCCAAGGATTGAGCGAAGATTCCGTCGGAACGCGGTCTTAAGAGTCGGGTCGGGAGTTTTGGCTATGTGTGACGCCAGCATAAGGATATTCTACAGTGAGGCCCGACAGCCTCACTGCAGGAGTATAGTGGTTATATAAGAATTAGTTTGTTGAGTGTAGTTGGTAAGGTATATGGAAGAGTGTTAATTGAGAGAATTAGGAAATGTACTGAGATATTTATTGGGGAAGAACAGTGTGGGTTCAGGAGAGGAGGAGGATGTGTGGATCAGGTGTTTGTGGTGAAAAATGTATGTGAGAAGAGTTTACAGAAAGTTTGGGACATTTTTAGGCTTTTATTGACTTAGAGAAAGCGTATGACGACAGGGTTGATAGAGAGGCGTTGTGATATGTGTAGTGACTGTATGGAATGAGTGGAAGTTTGCTGAATGCGGAGAATAGTTTTTACATGAAGAGTAGAGCATTTGTGAGGGTCGGGAATGGTATTAATGACTGGTTTGAGGTGAATGTATGGTTATATCAAAGTTGTGTAATGTCGCAGTGGTTGGATGGAGTGGTAAGGGAAGTAAATAAAAGAGTTTTAGACAAAGGCTTGGAATTAGTAGGGGAACATGAAAGCTTGTGGAAATTGAATCAATTGCTATTCACGGAAGACACAACACTGGGGGGCTGATACTGAGAATGAACTGAATCATTTGGTGACTGAGTATGGTAGTGTGTGTCAAAGAAGGAAGTTGAGGGTGAATATTAGGAAAAATAAAGTCATGAGATGCACAAGCAGTGTTAATCTTGGCGGATTGCATTTTGGAGTGAATGGGGAGTTGCTTGAAGAAGTTGAGAATATTAAGTACATGGGATCGCACATATCTAGGAATGGACGAGTGGATGAGGGGGTAAGTCATAGAGTGAAGGAAGCGAGTGAATATCCAAGTGGATTGAAAAATGTAATGAGAAATAGGTATTTAGGAATGAATGCAAAGAGAAGGATAAATGAAGTTGTGATTGTGCCGACGGCATTGTATGGAGCAGACTTGGAATGAAAGAAAGGGTGAAAAAGAAATTTAATGTAATGGAGATAAGATGTCTGAGAAATATGACTGGTTTATCTAGAATAGATAGAGTAAGAAAAGAGGAGATCAGACATAGAACGGGCGTTGAGAAAAAGTTGTCGGATAGGTTAGACCAAAGAGTATTGAGTTGGTTTGAATACATGGAAAGGATGAGCGATGAACGAATAGCCAAAAAGAGCGTGTTATGCAGATGTGGTTGGACTTTGGCCAAGAGGAAGAGCTAAGATGAGATGGATGGATGGTGTGTAAAGGGCATTGGGAGCACGTGGAATGTCAGTGTAGTAGGAGATAAAAATTAGTGGTGGAAGACTGTATGTAGATGACACGAGCCAAGGGGATTTCTCGCACCTGCTAGCTCAGTGCTCTGTGTTGGAAGGGTGTGAGGGGAGTTGCCATGTGATAT
Source organism: Halocaridina rubra (assembly GCA_037179515.1). NCBI lineage: Eukaryota > Metazoa > Arthropoda > Malacostraca > Decapoda > Atyidae > Halocaridina > Halocaridina rubra. The sequence continues at coordinate 153,093 of JAXCGZ010003776.1, read as the reverse complement.
ATACATATATATATATATATATATATATATATATATATATTATATATATATATATATATATATATATATATATATATATATATATATATATATATATATATATATATATATATATATATCACATGAGAATTAATATCATGACAATGGTTAACATGTTGATGGAAGTAAACGCTCCCCTTCATCTACTGTTACTCAGGATAATCATCTTTAACGCCCATGTTTATTGTGTAGGGGGTGCGACCTGTGCATAAAGAGCATATCTATCATGACCCTTTCCCTTTTTACTTTATGGTACAATTCAAGTAATTGAGTAGTGGGAGGGAATGGAGACAGTCGATATAAAAGAAATATATAAAAGTATTTCAACTAATCCTACTAAGCCATGAGCAATGCCGTTTGTTAATTCCATGAATTTATTCATATACCATGTGAAAAGATTTCTTTCAATCTAGCCATTGGGGGAGTTTAAGCTGTTTACTGGCAGGAACTGCTGTGGGTGGACACCACAGTGGGGGGTTGGGGCTTACCCTGGCTGACGAATACCCATTGTATTGAAATGGAAATAAAGTATTATTACTTGTTCCACACCCAAGTCACTGGGGATGGTTGGCGTGAGAAAGCGTATTTTGCTGTAAAACTGACTTGCATCTAGAGGCTGGTGAGCAACAGCGACTCTGTATGAACATTGGCAAAGCTGCTGACAAAGGAGTGAATAGAATTTAAATCTTTCCACTGGAGAAGCAAGACAACTCAACTCAGTGCCAATCCCCAGACTTAATTAATGAAAAGGTTAAGTGTGTCAAGAAGATATCCGATCGTGAAATGTTGAGCCAAAACAACATAATATCCTAGAGGCTAGAAAGAAACAGCAACCCTTATGCGAATATGGGAGAAGCTGCAGATAAAGTTAAAATGGCGAGATGGTTTTTACCAATTGCTTGCGATATTATATTTATTAAAGGAAAATAATGATATTCATTGTCACCAATAAGAAAAACAAGCCTAAATATACAGATGTTTTATGATTGTCTTTGGAGGAAAATTTACTCTAACTTATGAAGAATTTTGTTCAAACAGCTTTTTAAAGATATGGCTACTATTTGCTGACTACTAACATTCTGACTTCCTCTCTGTAGATAATTTTCAAATACTTGGAGCATATTTATAAGACAATATTATTGTAATGTAAACTGATATGCTAATCTATATAAATTTCTAGTAAAAATAATAACAATTTGCTAGATAAACTTCTCAAAAATATTTAAATCAGCAATTGGAGGTGGGTTCAAGCCACCACAATTCTGGTGCCAGTCCCAATCCCATACAAATGATGAGGGTTGGCATCAGGATGGGTGTCAGGTCACAGTGCTTTATTGCCAAAACCCAAGATGCCTACTCGAGAAAATGAAATCTTGCGAATTTGCAAAGGGAGCGTACCCCAATGCAGAGAGAGGTGAATGAAGACTAGTAAAATCAGTGACCCTTCATGAATGTGGAAAGAAGCTACAGGAAAAGAATTTCTCAAAAAATCTTTAAGGTATGGACAAATATACCAAAACTATACTACAAATAAAAAAGCAAATATATGAATCAATAAGTGTGCTCTCTCTCTCTCTCTCTCTCTCTCTCTCTCTCTCTCTCTCTCTCTCTCTCTCTCTCTCTCTCTCTCTCTCTCTCTCTCTCTCTCTCTCCTCTCTCTCTCTCTCTTCAGCATTCCCAAGACTCTCTCCACCATAATCCCTTCAAGGGAAATTAGCATTACCCTACGGTTCATGAATACCAATTGAAGACTTCCTTTATTATAATTAACTTAAGACTAAGCTTTAACAAATTAATTATTGAATTATGGCAGAGAGGTAAACAGAGGTTAAATAAACCTCATGAACTGAAATGAAGCGTAAAGAAAAAGCATGAAGATGAAATATATATCTTAACGTTTATGGTAAACGCGCGCGCGCGCGTACGCACACACACACACACACACACACACACACACACACACACACACACACACTGACTCACACATACACACATACACACACACACACACAAACACACACACACACACACACACACACGAATGACAACATAAATGAATTAGATGTTAGTTCACTGCTCTCTTCTGAGAGAGACGAGATTGCAGCTTGGAATGTCCAGATTAAGGAAAACATTGAACAGTTTAGAAAAGAGTTTCAGGAGCTGAATATGGAACATGATGCCATGAAAACTTCCTTTGCTGATGCACTAAAGGGGAATGTGGCAGTAAAAGAGGCTGTAAAGGTGGTGGCACTGGAAAATATACAAGCAGTTGATTATAAAGAGACAGTAATTGAAAAAATGAAAGACGTTGTGATGGAAAGGGCAAAGCCACTGATTAAACAGGCACTTGATAAAGAGAAGACAGTGGTAATCTCAGGCATAAGCGAATCCCAGGAGCCAACATAATAATAATTATAATAATAATAATAATAAACCTTTAACCTTTATTTCCATTTCAATACAATGGGTATTCGTAAGCCAGGGCAAGCCCCAACCCCCAACTGTGGTGTTCAACCACAGCAGTTCCTGCCAGTAAACAGCTTAAACTCTCGGTCTTGGACGGGAACCGATCTTTCGACCTCGTGAATGGGAAGCCAGAGCGTTACCACTGTACTAGCCAGCAGCATGGCAAGGGAGATTTGAAGAAAATAAAGCTTTGGTTGTAGACCTGATAAGAAAGCTTGGAGTAGTTTATGGTCCTGAGGATATTGTAAACATTCACCAACTAGGCAAATATTCGAGGGAAGGAAAGCAGAGACCAACAAAAGTAACCTTTGAGAGAGGGGAAACGTGTACAGAAATATTGATGAGAAAAAAATGTCTAAAAGACCTTCAAGAATTCAAAGAAGTGTTCATTAGACGATACAGAACACAGGAAGAGATGGGAAAGATAAAAAAAGAGGCAAGAAGGTTAAATGAGGAAAGAAATGAAGAAGAGAAGAGAATTTTTCGTTTCAGAGTTCTTCCAGACAAAGGGGAGATAAAGAAGATAATGACAGAAGATCAGGGGATGGGGCCTTATTAAGATTGTTATACACAAATGCTGATGGATTA
>JAXCGZ010003776.1:122500-135000 GCA_037179515.1 Halocaridina rubra | reverse complement strand
GAGTGGGAGAAAGGTAAATAGACATTCTTGAAAGAGTGATTGCGGTCCTTTACATGTGCACTTGTTTGTGCGTGTGTGTGTGTTTCAAATTCAACCTGTTATCTTTAGTTTCTGATGAAAAAAAAAATATGCAAAGCAGACTGATATTTGTTTATCATAAAGTCTCCCACTTTGTATACATATTTGATTGAATTCAATAGTGCAAAGCTATGGCGATGCATTTTTTTTATTTCATTATATCCCAGATATTTTTATGGATTCATTATTAATTGGCGCTTCAAGCTGATAAGTCTTCCTTTTATTTTGTCCTATTCACCAATGTTAGATTAACAAAAAGATTCTAAACATTACATGCCACAACTCCACAATTACTCAACATATTTTAACACCATTTTTGCATACAGACACACACACGACACACTGACACACGCATGCATGTAAACGCATGCACGTACACACACACACACACACACACACACATACATATATATATGTATATGTATATGTATGTCGTAGTGTTATTCACTACGTTAATATTATTACCAGAAGGGTGCAAGGTAAGAACGGACAAGCGGTGGTTTGTTCAACTTAATTTATTTTAGAGTGCAACATATCTGACGCCTCAATGCCTCCTACCCTTATGACTATCAAAACTCTGACATATTCGTGCCCCGGGGAAAGTACTAACTAAAACTCTCTCTGTTTGACTGCCTCGGGTATTCACAAAGTACCTAAGGGCAGGGGGTGTCATCTTGTACAGCTCTTCCAATAGGCTTCCAGGACCAAAGGGGAGTCCTTCCTCTTTTGGTAGGGGCTATTTCAACAGGCCTATTGGGCAGAAGAGGGTCCAAATCGCCCAGGGCCATTGGGTATCTCTCCAGGGCATGTACATACCTACGGATCAAATGTTTGTGTGTCTTGAGGTGCTGGGATTGGCTGACCTCTTGGCCTTTATCATACTCTAGAGGCACTTGACGCCCAAATGCTAAGTCCCATGCGTCCAGCCATATATCTAGTTGACGTCTTCCATAAACATTGACAGTGCCCAGAAAAACAAATGGGAGAGTATTCAATTTCACCCTTGATCTCCAGCCTCACATGTTTCTCTTCACAACTTGTTTCAGGTTTTAGGTCCTGACGTCAACAGGACTTCATATAACTTCAGCATGACTTCATAATGCTTGTGGAAAAAAATAAAAAAATATATATATATACATTCATATATATATATATATATATATATATATATATATATATATATATATAATTATATATATATATATATATATATATATATATATATATATATATATATATATATATATATATATATATATGTATATATGTATATATGTATATATGTATATATGTATATATGTATATATGTATATATATATAAATATATATATATATATATATATATATATATATATATATATATATATATATATATATATATATATATATATATATATATATATATATATATATATATATATATATATATATATATATATATATATATATATATATATATATATATATATATATATATATATATATATATATATATATATATATATATATATATATATATATATAGTTATAACACTGAACTGTTAACATACAGTCTAAAATGGTAGGAAAAGCACATTAAATAAAACAACGAAAATATATATATATATAAAAAGTACTTATTAATATCGTTGTTATATATAATGGGCTTTTCCTACCATATATATATATATATATATATATATATATATATATATATATATATATATATATATATATATATACATATACATATACATATATATACATATATATATATATATATATATATATATATATATATATATATATATATATATATATATATATATATAATCATAATAAGTATACTTTAAGAGATCTTAATAAAAAAAAGGAAAATAAATCAACATACAATTCTTGCTTTGCCCTATGGGGCTGTGAATAGGTTGAAACAGGAAAATCGTAGTCTGAATCCTTCCATTAAAAATATATTAGTGTCTTGAGAATGTATTGTAGTCACTGAGGTATATGACCTCAGCCTTGAGGGGAGGATGTTCTTATAGTCTCATGACAAGGACTAAGTAAAGAAAGCTGTGATGTCATGAGCATCACCTGGGGTGAAAAGTAATGATATACGCTATGGAAGGTGAAAATCATCTTTGCTGCAATATGAATTTTTAAGACATATACACATATATTTCTACCGAAATTTATATTGGTATAAAATTATTGCACAGGCAAGATGCTTGAGAGGATGTATAGCTGGACTAACACAACCATGAAGAGGAAGCGGTGCACATTAATATCAGAGAAATATTCGAAGCAAGGTAGACTCACGCCTATTGCTATATCTCAGTAATTTAACGCTTTTCATAACTGTACAAGTGATATTACTTTAATATTTTTGTACAGATGAAAGTTTTACCAATAATACTTGGAAAAAATGACTTAGCAAAAAAAAAAAATAATAAATAATACTCAGAACTTTTAGGAAAAATATAATAAAGATAATTGGTTTCCTCCAGGGAAAATGAAGGTGGTAGTAACCTAAATAATTAAGTAATCCACAAGAATATGTAATAGAAACTAATTAATAATGAGTACTGTAAGTGATATAGCATAGATACTAAGTAATGCAAATGAGATTACAGGCAATTAGATACCTATTATCTTATTACATGTTCATATTAATTGACATGTGAGAACTCCCTCTGCCATACCTCTATAAACTTGTAGATATGGAATCGTATCATAAGCCTAACGAGGCACAAGTTGATATTAGTGGCAAAGGGTTCTGGACAAGATATAATATCATGATATTAGAATTTTCAACACACTAGTTTCAAGTAATTACCATCGAATACCTGAAACTGTCAGCAAAAGGAAGAGGTAAGTTAATATTTTGAATGAATTGCCTCTTTATCAATGTTTTAGATATCGACAAATATCAAGAGAAAGATATACGAAGAACCAAAGAGTTTCTATAGTGCATCATGGTTGTGATGTCGGTTCTCTTTCCTTAATTAGGTTTGGACTGCATTGCCATTGTGAGACATGATCCAAGAAGGGGGTAGATAATGTAAAGTAACAAGACTTTGAAAATGTAGTTGTTGCAAGTAGAAATAGCATATAAGGTTGTATGTAAACTTTTAGTTATAAAAGAAATAATTGGCAAGAAAAATGGGTGCTCGAGAGATCATCCACTTTGTTTCATCGTCGAAGAGTCCTTAAAGGGAATATCCAGTAAGGCAAGTTTTCAAGTTTGGATGATAAAGCTATTCATTCAAATTCTTATGTAGTAGTAGTAGTAGTAGTAGTAGTAGTAGTAAAGATTTAGAAGACAAGGGAGGAAGGTCAGTTTCATTACTATACAATCATATATCTAATTTATTTTTCCGAGTGTTATCGCAATCTCATTCTTTCTGAATCTCCCCCAAAGTCCATTTTATATCTCCTTACCTTCCCACATTCTGAAGTGGCAGTTCCGTATCCAATTTTCCAAAATAATCATATATATCATCCCGAATTACTTGAGATAATAACACTCTCTTACAGAAAACGAACACACAATGATTATTCTACGCGGATACACTCGTAGTAACAAATTATTTGAGAATATTATCATGAACTGTAATGGGAGAGAAATTGTCACTTTAATATTCCAGTCTAATTTTTTCGTCTGATTAATTATATAACCCTCACACACACACACACACACACACACACACACACACACACACACACACACACACACACACACACACACACACACACACACACACACACACACACACACACACACACACACACACACACACACACACACACAATAGACCAGTTTCCTTGACCAGCATAGTTTGCAAAGTTATGGAGAAACTACTAAGGAAACATATCTCTCTTTACTTGGAATCCTTCAACTTTTTGTCAGTGAGGCAACATGGCTTCAGAGAAGGTAGATCAACAGTAACAAACTTATTAGAATTTTATGATGAGGTAAGCCAAATCTTACAGGAAAGAGAGGGCTGGGCAGATTGCATATTCCTAGACTTCCAGAAAGCGTTTGACACTGTTCCACATGGGAGACTTATTAGGAAGCTGCAATCAATGGCTAGAATAGGTGGAAATGTTTTGGAATGGATAAAAACTTACTTAGAAGGAAGGGAACAGAGGGTTAGAGTAAGACACTCAGTGTCTGAATGGAGAAGAGTTTGTAGTGGAGTTCCACAGGGTTCAGTTTTAGGGCCACTTTTGTTCCTTGTATATGTAAATGACCTACCAGAGTCTGTAAATTCATTCATGAATATGTTTGCAGATGATGCAAAGATTGTGAAGAAAGTAAAAAACAAGAACATAAGAACATAAGAACATAAGAACATAAGAATAGAGGACACTGCAACATGCCTACTGGCACACACGAGGCAGCTCCATTTTTTAATTGTATTTTCAGCATGTCTAACCTATTCTATTCTACTCTACTTATTTATTCTGTTTTTCTTTTTATGATTTTTCTAATAAGCACTAACCTATTCATACCCACCCTACCTCTGTCATATGTTTATCTAATCTACATTTGAAGGTGTCTAAGGTATTGGCATTTACTATCCTACTAGGAAGCTTGTTCCATGCATCAGCTACTCTATTACCAAACCAATTTTTACCAATTTCCCTTCTGAGCCTAAATTTATCAAGCTTAAATCCATTATTACGAGTTCTGGTTTGATCATGAATTTTTAAAACTTTATTAATATCTCCCTTGTTAATCCCTTTAAACCATTTATACACTTCAATCATATCCCCCCTAACTCTTCGCCTCTCTAGAGAATGTAGATTAAGTTTTTTTAATCTGTCCTCATATGGTAGATTTCTGATATTGTGTATCATCTTGGTCATTCTTCGTTGCACTCTCTCCAAGGATTCAATTTCCATTCTATAATAGGGTGACCAGAATTGCACAGCATAATCTAAATGGGGCCTAACTAATGCAAGATAGAGCTGCAAAATAACTTTTTCCGTCCTATTGCTGACGCTTCTTGAGATAAATCCTAAAATTCTGTTTGCTTTATTTCTGACTGCTGTGCATTGCTCTCTTGGCTTAAGACTACTACTCACAAGAACTCCCAAATCCCTTTCACACTGAGAACTCATGATTTCATGGTTATTTAGCTTATAACTAGTATTGTCTTTTATAGTACCCATTTTAACTACTTTACATTTTTCAACATTAAATTCCATTTGCCATTTGTCCGACCATTCAGATAATCTATTTAGATCTTCCTGTAAAGCATGAATGTCTTCTTTTCCATTTATAGTTCTACCTATTTTAGTGTCGTCTGCGAATTTACTTAGGTTACTACTGATATCCGAATCCAGATCATTTAGATATACGATGAATAATAGAGGACCCAGTACCGAGCCTTGTGGTACCCCGCTAGTAACCGAACCCCACTCTGATTTCTCTCCATTTATGCAAACCCTCTGTTTTCTGTCTTTTAACCATTGTTTGATCCATCTGAGCACAGCTCCTCTTATACCATGAGCTTCCAGCTTTTTAACTAATCTTTTGTGAGGAACTCTATCAAAAGCTGCTAAAATCTAGATATATTGTATCATATTCTTTGCCACAATCTACTGCCTCGTAAACTTCTGAATAAAAAGACAGTAAGTTTGTAAGGCACGAAAAACCCTTAAGAAACCCGTGTTGTGAAGGTTTTATCAGTCTGTGTAATTCTAGATGTGCCCTTATTTTATTTGCAATTATGGATTCTAGAATCTTACCCACTGTTGACGTTAAACTTACCGGCCTATAATTATTCTTTTTAACTCGTTCTCCTTTTTTAAATATTGGTACCACATCTGCCAATTTCCACTCCATGGGTACCGATCCTAATTTTATTGAATTATTAAATAATGCAGTTAGAGGACAACTAAGCTCTTCCTTGCATTCCTTTAATATTCTAGCATATATTCCATCAGGTCCCGGAGATTTATGAGCCTTTAATTTATCTATTTCTTTTATTACCTCCTCTCTCGTAATATTTATTGGACTAAGTATATTATCAGGACTGTCTCTGTAAATGGATTCTACTTCCGGAATATTTTCCAAGTTTTCATTTGTAAATACAGATAAGAAATAATCATTTAAACATGTACACATCACTTTATCGTCATCTGTGATATGGCCATTGGCTACTTCAATTGGTCCGTCTTTTTCCTTAAATTTTGTTTGATAATGTTGATAAAACCCTTTAGGATTTTCTTTAGCTTCTCCTGCTATTCGAACTTCGTATTTTCTTTTCGACTCTCTAACTATCTTTTTAACTTCCCTGTTTAACTGTATATATTGCTGCCTCACCTGCTCTTCACCTCTTTTTAGTTTCCTGTATATTCCTCTTTTAATACCTATAAGATTCTTTATTCTATTGTTCATCCATTTAGGGTCATTTTTTCTTGATCTGCAATGTTTCATGGGAATATAGTCTCTGACTATTCTTAAGAGTCATGACAAAATTGTTATATTCCTCATCCAAATTTATATTAACTGACGGGCTGCTGTTCTTTCCTGTGAGAGAATTTAATGTATTGATCTTATCTTGTGATAATCCTTGGCATGTGGTACCCAAATTTCGGGGTAATCCGCTACCTGCGACCTGACCTGCTGGATTAACTACCCACATCTGTACCCCAGAAATCCCTTCCCATACCTCATTAGATAATTTAGTTTTTAAGCCCTCAAAATCTCCTGCTCTAAAGTTTGGAACAATATTCTTATTTTCCTTTATAGTTTCCTTGAAAATTATGTTAAATCTAATGGAATCATGGTCACTGTTGCCCAATTTTTCACCAACTTCTAAATTTGTAACCATATTCTCTCTATTACTAAGAACTAAATCTAGTGTATTCACCCCCCGTGTTGCTTCATGTACATGCTGAGAAAGAAAATTGTCTTCTACTACTTCCAAAAACTCCTTAGAGCTACTATCACCTGTTATGGTTTCCCAGTTAATATGTCTAAAATTAAAATTGCCTACAATGCAAACTCTATTTGACCTGCTCACTTTAGAAATTTCATCGTATATAACTTGCGACTCTATATTATCTAGATCAGGTGGTCTGTAGACTACTCCTACAACTAGACTTTCTATATTATTTTTAATTTCAACCCATAAGGTTTCTGAATTTAGATTTGTCTTAATTCCAGACTTAATGCAGCTTCTGAGGCTATCTTTAATATACATAATTACCCCTCCCCCTCTTTTATCTGCACTACGATCAGCATTATAAAGTTTATATCCTGTAATTATGTACTCAGCTTTAAGGTGTTTGCTTTCTAATTTAATCCAACTTTCACTAATGCATATTATATCCGGTCTCTCACTACATACTATGGCTCTCAGTTCTTCTATCTTGTTACCTAAACTACGGCTATTTGTATAATATACTTTTAAACTTTCTCTAGCTTCACCCTTCTTGTGGCTATTCTTTTTGTTAATATTTGTTCTATGTAACAAATGGTTCTTATCCTTAGACTCCCAGTTATTTGACCCACTATTTACTGAACCCTTACTGACTAATTTCTCTGCAGAAGTATTAATCATTTCATTATTTGTGTCTAACAAAACCCCCCTACCTCTCTGTCTATCAACAATGGTAGAGAACTTCAGGAGGATCTAAATAATCTGCATGAGTGGTCAGAAAAGTGGCTAATGAAATTCAATACTTCAAAATGTAAGGTAATGAGAATGGGTACAAGTGCAAGAAGGCCCAAGCTTGACTACTCGGTGGCTGGAGTACAACTTCAAGAGACAGAAAATGAGAGAGATCTAGGAGTAAACATACTGGCAGATTTGTCTCCAGAAATACATATAAATGGCATAGTAAGGGCAGCATATGCATTCTTATCAAATGTAAGGGTAGCCTTCAGGCACATGGACAAGGAAATGTTCAGAAATATTTATGTAACCTATGTGAGGCCAAAACTCGAATATGCAGCCCCCTTTTGGAATCCGCACTTGAAAAAGCACATAGCTAAGCTTGAAAAAGTTCAAAGACATGCCACGAAACTGGTGCCAGAAATACGCAATCTCAGTTATGATGAGAGGCTGAGGGAATTAGACTTACCATCACTCGAAGCTAGAAGAGTGAGGGGGGATATGGTGACAGTCTTTAAATTCCTTCATGGTTATGATAGAGTGGATAGGGATCGATATTTTGATATGGCTGGCTCTAGAACTAGAGGTCATAGTTTGAAGCTTGGTAAGAAAACTTCTTCGCAGGATGTAAGGAAATACTTTTTCAGTGTAAGAGTAGTTGATAATTGGAATTGGCTAAGCGAGGAGGTAGTTAATGCTATCTCAATCCATAGTTTTAAGGACAGGTATGATAAGTATGACTAAGTATAAAATGGAAGCGATCAGGAGACGGGAAGATACGAGCTTTGGGCTCTTTCCCGTAAACACAATTAGGTAATCACAATTAGGTAATCACACACACACACACACACACACACACACACACACACACACACATACACACACACACACACACACACACACACACACACACACACACACACACATATATATATATATATATATATATATATATATATATATATATATATATATATATATATATATATATATATATATATATATATATATATATATATATACAAACATATACACACACACACACACACACACACACACACACACACACACACACACACACACACACACACATATATATATATATATATATATATATATATATATCTATATATATATATATATATATATATATATATATATATATATATATATATATATATATATATATATATATATATATATAGAGAGAGAGAGAGAGAGAGAGAGAGAGAGAGAGAGAGAGAGAGAGAGAGAGAGAGAGAGAGACATTTTTGAAAAATTCTGTATTGAATGTTCCAAAAGAGATTATTTAATAAGTTTTCTGAGCGTGATTGCTGTCGAAGATATTATTCATATCCTTTCCTAAGAGTGTAGATTAAATCTGCATCAGTACTGTTATAGCCAGCTATCAAAGCCATCCTTAAATAGATATGATTTATATATGATGCCTTCTCTAGTTTGCAGAGCAAAACGACTATGGGTATTGGATTTACGAGTAGGTGTGGAAAATTTCCTGGTTTTAAGGGTATCGTGAAAGGGTTGAGCTGTTACCTTTACAGCGGAGGTAGGACAACTATTGAGGAGGAAATATTCAAAAAAAGTATGATACAATATACCTTTCTTTTTTGTAGGTTTAACCTACATACACACATGTATACATTTATCCATATATCCATACATTCATCCATGTAGTCATATATACACATCCATCCATACATATAAATACATACACACATGCAGTATACAAGACATAATAAATGCACAATGTATTCACAGACATATTAAAATGTTAATTACAAGTAGTAATTCAGAACGATTATAAAACACACAACAACGTGAATGTGTCTCGTTGTCATGTTTGCGTGCCATTTTGAGGGACTCTTCCCTTCCATACTAGTAGGCTATGCTGTTGCTTACGATATCTTGTGTCATAGAATGTTTTATAATGATGTTTTCTCTTTTGCTCTAGCTTCTTGGAGGAGACGACATTATATAAATTGATGCAACCAGTAAGAAATGGGGAAATAAATGACTTTATGTGGCATAACTGAAAAAATAAAATCTTCCTCATGAGAGGCACTTATAACCCTAGGGGGTTATTATCAGGAATACCGCAGCCTCTTCATTCTTCGTCTCTCTCTCAATGGCTTTCCTACCAGCCGTAAGATAAGCCTATATTAATAAACATAAAATCATATAAATCTGTTAAAATATAAACATATATAACACAAAGCATAGAAAACGATATATATATATATATATATATATATATATATATATATATATATATATATATATATATATATATATATATATATATATATATATATTAATGATGAGATGAGATGAAGAAAATGATCCCAAGAAGGGGTAAAGCAGACTTGCCAGCCACTTGGAAATCTTATATATGAAAGAACCCTTGCATGCTATTATAGGGCGTAAAGGATCTTCATCTCATCTTAAACATTCTGAAGATTTTATTAAAAAATTTAATAACTCAAATATTCCCTTAAGCAATGTAAAACTCCTTAGTTCAGACGTAGAATCTTTGTTCACTAAAGTTCCAGTAGATGATGGTTTACAGTTCCTTAGCGTTAAACTGATTCCCTTTGCAGAGCATTTTCCACTAGGTTTTGAAAAAACCATGGATTTACTTAAGTTATGCGTCACTAATAATGTATTTTCCTTTAATGGTAGTTTTTACAAGAAAAAATTTGGATGTAGTATGGGAAGCCCCTTGTCCCACCTTCTGGCTAACTTGTAATATGGAGTTCTTTGAGACAGAGATTCTAGTCAGCATTAAGCCCAAAGAAATGATATGGTTGCGATGTGTGGACGATATATTTTCATATTGGGACTCCCGTTGGGGAGAATTTGACATTTTTTTTTTTTAATGATTTAGTCCCTAGCATCAAGTTTAAAACCGAATGGGAATCGGATGGCCAGCTACCATTTTTGGATGTCTTAATTATGAGAGAACCCAACAAATACTCATTTACTGTGTATAGGAAGAACACTTTCTCTGTCTCTTATATACACTTTCTAAGTTATCATGCTTTGTCTGTAAAAACTGGTGTTGCATGCAATCTTTTCCTCAGAGGTCTTAGAGTGTGTTCCACTCATCATTTGCAATGCGAATTCAAATTAATCTGCCAATAATTAGAAAGTCTCATGTATCCCGCGTATGTAATCGAAAAAGCAATTAACAAAACATATAAAATATTTTATAACGGGCAGACAGACCAGTCAGAAATAAACTTTGCTAATACGATTAAAATACCTTATTTAGAAAATATTAAAATTCTTAGTGATCAATTAGGCAGATCAACTGGTTCATCACTTACTAACGTATATCAAAATAAAAAACCTTTAGAAGCAGGGATTTATAAAATTGATTGCTGTTCCTGCAATAAATCTTACCTAGGTCAAGCTGGTCGTTCGTTAGGCCAGATAATATCTGAGCATAAAAGAGCAGAAGCGATATGGTACTGAAAGTTCTGCTTTATTTGTACATATGCGAGATACTGGTCACCATAGTAAATAAGAACATAAGAACATAAGAATAGAGGACACTGCAACATGCCTACTGGCACACACGAGGCAGCTCCATTTTTGAACTGTATTTTCAGCATGTCTAACCTATTCTATTCTACTCTACTTATTTATTCTATTTTTCTTTTTATGATTTTTCTAATAAGCACTAACCTATTCATACCCACCCTACCTCTGTCATATGTCTATCTAATCTACATTTGAAGGTGTCTAAGGTATTGGCATTTACTATCATACTAGGAAGCTTGTTCCATGCATCTGCTACTCTATTACCAAACCAATTTTTACCAATTTCCCTTCTGAACCTAAATTTATCAAGCTTAAATCCATTATTACGAGTTCTGGTTTGATCATGAATTTTTAAAACTTTATTAATATCTCCCTTGTTAATCCCTTTAAACCATTTATACACTTCAATCATATCCCCCCTAACTCTTCGCCTCTCTAGAGAATGTAGATTAAGTTTTTTAATCTGTCCTCATATGGTAGATTTCTGATATTGTGTATCATCTTGGTCATTCTTCGCTGCACTCTCTCCAAGGATTCAATTTCCATTCTATAATAGGGTGACCAGAATTGCACAGCATAATCTAAATGGGGCCTAACTAATGCAAGATAGAGCTGCAAAATAACTTTTTCCGTCCTATTGCTAACGCTTCTTGAGATAAATCCTAAAATTCTGTTTGCTTTATTTCTGACTGCTGTGCATTGCTCTCTTGGCTTAAGACTACTACTCACAAGAACTCCCAAATCCCTTTCACACTGAGAACTCATGATTTCATGGTTATTTAGCTTATAACTAGTATTGTCTTTTATAGTACCCATTTTAACTACTTTACATTTTTCAACATTAAATTCCATTTGCCATTTGTCCGACCATTCAGATAATCTATTTAGATCTTCCTGTAAAGCATGAATGTCTTCTTTTCCATTTATAGTTCTACCTATTTTAGTGTCGTCTGCGAATTTACTTAGGTTACTACTGATATCCGAATCCAGATCATTTAGATATACGATGAATAATAGGGGACCCAGTACCGAGCCTTGTGGTACCCCGCTAGTAACCGAGCCCCACTCTGATTTCTCTCCATTTATGCAAACCCTCTGTTTTCTGTCTTTTAACCATTGTTTGATCCATCTGAGCACAGCTCCTCCTATACCATGAGCCTCCAGCTTTTTAACTAATCTTTTGTGAGGAACTCTATCAAAAGCTTTGCTAAAATCTAGATATATTGTATCATATTCTTTGCCACAATCTACTGC
>JAXCGZ010003776.1:112500-117500 GCA_037179515.1 Halocaridina rubra | reverse complement strand
CTCTCTCTCTCTCTCTCTCTCTCATAAGTTAATAATACTAAGGTGCACGTCATATCTGCTATATTACTATTTTATATGAATATCATGGAGACTTTTACATTCTTATTTCATCGTGTTAATGGGCCTTGTGGCTGTAATCTAAAAATATTGGTTCTAATTGTAGGGGGAAGCTCACGACAAATGACGAATAAAAGCTCTATTTCTTCACCAGTGAGATATACATGAACACATAATATATTCAGATTGTATGTACTACATATTAAATGTTATTTTTACTAGAGTTTACTTTGAATTCCGCAGTGATCAAGAACCTTGTCATTAAGTAGTAGTAGTAGTAGTAGTAGTAGTAGTAATAATAATAATGATAATAATAATAATAATAATAATAATAATAATAATGATAATAATAATAATAATAATAATAATAATAATAATAATAATAATAATAATAATAATAATAATAATAATAATAATAATAATAATAATTGTTATCATTATTATTATTATTATTATTATTATTATTATTATTATTATTATTATTATTATTATTATTATTATTATTATTAATTATTATTATTATTTTCATGATTATTATAAAATACAGCTGTCATTTTACCATTCCATATATTCAATACGAGGAGATATCTTTCTAATGAAACAGAATAAAAGAGAAAAACTACTGAGGGGCATTCATAACATTATTGGCGACTTAGCGAGACAAATGCGCCAAGACTAGAGCAAAAACGAAGTCTTTATGGCCAGGCTAAAGGGCAAAGTCTTATCATTATTGAATTCTTCGTAGCCGTTTATATTTCATATCGGGAGAGAAGGGAATCTGGAGACTATAGAAAGAATGGGAACTGGAAAGTTGTACTAAGAGATATACGAAGGTCAAGCAACGCAACTAGGCCTAAAGTATCAAGCTCTAAAAATTGCCTAGTCGCATACCAATATAAAGGTATTTTTCTTTTCTGATCTCGAGCTACAGGCTCCAATATTATCACCAATGTCACTAGGCTTCCTTTATTATAGCAAAAATAACGCGGGCGAGCTCTTTCCTTCTCTCTCTGGCCGACATTCCATCTGTATTTACCATTTATCATACAATGATATAGGAGATGTGATGATATGGTCAATGTTCAGAAAAGCATCAAACCACCATCTTTGAAGATTTTCATGATCAATAATCGCAGACAGAATATTGGAAATTTAATATATAGCACAATTGCATGAGAATTCGAGAGAGAGAGAGAGAGAGAGAGAGAGAGAGAGAGAGAGAGAGAGAGAGAGAGAGAGAGAGAGAGAGAGAGAGAGAGAGAGAGAGAGAGAGAAAGAAAGAGAGAGAGAGAGAGAGAGAGAGACAGAGAGAGAGAGAGAGAGAGAGAGAGAGAGAGAGAGAGAGAGAGAGAGAGAGAGAGAGAGAGAGAGAGAGAGAGGAGAGAGAGGAAATCAAGAGAATATATAATGCTTACTTACCTTATTTTCCATTTCTCCTAAAGTCACATTCCAAGGACACGCCATAAATTTTCTGAAAGACAATGAATATACTAATTATTGAAAACGTGAATCATAGGTTTGAGAAAACTGTTAAGTAGAAAGATTGATCAGAACAATGCCGAAGGAGGCACCTGATGTCACTTTTAGGTGGTTAATCTGGGAATGAAGCAAAAGGTAGGTTAACCTAACCTAACCTTGGTTAGTAAGGTTCCACTAACCCACCTCCAATCCAAATTAGTCATTTAAAAATGACATCAGGTGTTTACTTTGGGACTGATCCGATTAAAATAAAGTTAAAACGATTAATATATTAACGATAGTAAAGGGTAAGTTTTGTTCATACGAGACTTGGGTACTTCATATATATTCTTCTACTGCAAAGTGGCTAGTTCAACAAGTACGGCATCATTATGGCTGCTTTGTGTACGCACTTGAACTATACATAAATTATTTCATATGTGCAATTCTTTGCAATGCAATATACAATTGAAATCTTTTTGGTTTCCTGTTATAGTGCTTCTTCTCTCTCTCTCTCTCTCTCTCTCTCTCTCTCTCTCTCTCTCTCTCTCTCTCTCTCTCTCTCTATATATATATATATATATCTATCTATATATATATATATATATATATATATATATATATATATATATATATATATATATATACATACATATATATATATATATATATACATATATATATATATATATATATATATATATATATATATATATATATATATATATATATATATATATATATATTATAGTTAGTTTACTTACAATACAGCTTTTTATTCCTCCTCTCTCTCTTATTGTCTAAATACTTTTATATGACGTATTTACTGTATATGTATTAGTTCACACTCTATTATTTAACTTTTTCTTCTGACAATGTTGTCGAATTTGAAGGAGCACTGATCTTGGTTCACCCTCTTCTTGTCGTACACACTATATGCATATTTTAAAATAAAAAAGAATCGCAAGACTCTTCATACTGAACCAGTAATATCATCTACATTACATTCTACGGAAAAGAAACTAATTTCTTGGTCCCACTGGATTAATTAAGTCATGAAAAATTGGCTTAGCTACTCCATTTGTCATTGGAATGCACACAGACTTAAGTTAAATATTATAGAATTATTTACAAAAGCTTCATGATCTGATCTACTAGATCTGCGTAGGTGCAAGATTACCGTTTTATTTAGTTACCGGCGTAAGTCATATTTTAAACAATGGAAAAAGTAATCTGGTTCGTTTTGTATGAATCAGTAGAGTTGCAAGCCGGGTGTATATGATTTCCCCCATGTGGAAGCCAGGGTTTGGAAAGATGTTGCTGCACAGCAGGCTCTTTGCGGCTGATGAAATTCTCACTAACCTTGTTAAGATGACTAAAGCTACAGTATGTGGTGCCAGTACTCTCTCCTTGTTATCACTGTTTACGCCTGATGGAATACGCACCAATCTTTTTAAGATGTCTGGCATTACAACATGAAACGCCAATGCTTTCTCCTTGTTATCACGAAATTACTTTGCCGAAGGGTAGCTGCGTAATCACATTTAGGGAGGCAAATATAATTTATTTCTTAGAATACCGTTTACTTGAACACTATGGATTGACAACATTCATCTTAATACCTGTGTTGTACCAGATGATTTCAGTTTATATGGCGGTAACCACAAAACTTCATTAACAAACAATCATAAACACCAATTGGAAAGAGTGACCACTGTGTGTTGTTGATGGAGTATATCATTGAAGATATTCTTCCTGAGAGTAGAGGCACTGAGGACATGAGGAGGAACTATCCGAAAGGAGATTACATCAAAATGAATGAGCTTTTTGCAGTTATTGACTGGAGAACCTTATTTTACAACAAATCTGTACAAGAAATGTATGACATCTTTTGTGAGAAATATGGGAAGATAGTAGATTGCTGCATACCTGTCACCAAAGTAGGTGTAATTCATGCCAGAGAGAAATGGTTCGATAATGGGTGTAAAAGAGCTAAGGAGTGGAGAGACAAATGCTGGAAAAGGTATAGGAGGAGAAAAAACATAAATGCCTGGCAAACCTACAAAAGAGCAAGAAATGACTACCTAAGTAAAAGGAGAGAGGCAGAGAGAGATTATGAGAGGGACATCACCAGGAAGGCTAAAGAAAATCCCAAGCTTTTCCACAGCTTTATCAGAGGAAAACTGAAGGTAAAAGAACAGGTTTTAAGGCTAAAGAGAGCGGATGGAAGCATCACTGAGACGGACGAAGAGATCTGCAAAGAATTGAACAAGGAGTTTCAGTCAGTATTTACAGTAGAAAATACCCCACCCCCTCAGATTGCAGTGATAGAAGCTCAAGGGCCGGTATTAGAGAACATCAACCTTACAGCCACAGAGGTATGCAAAGCGCTGATGGATTTAGATGTTCATAAAGCTACAGGTCCTGATGACATATCCCCTCATGTGCTTAAAAAATGCGCAAACACAATATCAGTGGCACTGAGTATCATATTTAAGGAGTCACTGGAGTCGGGGGAGATTCCAAGATGCTGGAAACAAGCAAATGTGATACCTATCTTCAAAAAGGGAAGGAGGGATACGGCTCTGAACTATAGACCAGTTTCCTTGACCAGCATAGTTTGCAAAGTTATGGAGAAACTACTATGGAAACATATCTCTCTTCACTTGGAATCCTTCAACTTTTTGTCAGTGAGGCAACATGGCTTCAGAGAAGGTAGATCAACAGTAACAAACTTATTAGAATTTTATGATGAGGTAAGCCAAATCTTACAGGAAAGAGAGGGCTGGGCAGATTGCATATTCCTAGACTTCCAGAAAGCGTTTGACACTGTTCCACATGGGAGACTTATTAGGAAGCTGCAATCAATGGCTAGAATAGGTGGAAATGTCTTGGAATGGATAAAAACTTACTTAGAAGGAAGGGAACAGAGGGTTAGAGTAAGACACTCAGTGTCTGAATGGAGAAGAGTTAGTAGTGGAGTTCCACAGGGTTCAGTTTTAGGGCCACTTTTGTTCCTTGTATATGTAAATGACCTACCAGAGTCTGTAAATTCATTCATGAATATGTTTGCAGATGATGCAAAGATTGTGAAGAAAGTAAAAAACGAGAACAATGGTAGAGAACTTCAGGAGGATCTAAATAATCTGCATGAGTGGTCAGAAAAGTGGCTAATGAAATTCAATACCTCAAAATGTAAGGTAATGAGAATGGGTACAAGTGCAAGAAGGCCCAAGCTTGACTACTCGGTGGCTGGAGTACAACTTCAAGAGACAGAAAATGAGAGAGATCTAGGAGTAAACATACTGGCAGATTTGTCTCCAGAAATACATATAAATGGCGTAGTAAGGGCAGCATATGCATTCTTATCAAATGTAAGGGTAGCCTTCAGGCACATGGACAAGGAAATGTTCAGAAATATTTATGTAACCTATGTGAGGCCAAAACTCGAATATGCAGCCCCCTTTTGGAATCCGCACTTGAAA
>JAXCGZ010003776.1:100000-110000 GCA_037179515.1 Halocaridina rubra | reverse complement strand
ATATATATATATATATATATATATTAGAGCTTGAATTTATGTAATGAGTACATAAATGGTCATGGTATGCTATTTGTGGTGTGTACTTCATTGTCTGTACTTAAGAACTGGATCTTTGAGAAATTATTTTTCCCTTAAATGCAACGGCACTCTGTATCTCATTTTATATTGTATTTCATAATAACGCCTCTCTTCCTTTTATATCATAATATTCTCCATTTTTTAGAGCTTGGTTTAGTCTTAGCTTATTTTGGTGAAGAATATTGAAATATAAGTTACAGTTGAATGAATCATATTACACGTTGGATTGCTAACTACAAAGAAAACACAATGGAATTAACCATTTTGACCTCTAAAATACACCATTCATACATTAACAAATCTCATAAAGCAATGTGATACATTACTGAAATTGGATAGAATTAAACAGCCCATATTTTACCAAGAACTTGCAAAAATGTTTTTTTTTTATCTTGAGAAATTCATTTCCTTAATTCTTAGTTTTTTTTCATTCATAGTTACACTGATTTTATTAGTTCTTTTAATCAAATAGGAAGAGATACTTTCACCAAAAGCATTCACTATACTCTCCTCTTTTCATTGAAGACATTTTGCGTTTCTTTTTCTCATTTTTTATATAAATTAATAAGGAAAAATCTCTTCATATTAAATCATGTGGAACAGTTATTATATTAGTTCAATATCTCCTTGAGTGTATCTCTTGAGTCTTTAGTTATTCAAGTCATAATTTCTCTCTCTTCCCCATGAGTTGCGATTGTCGCATCCTTGCCAGTTAATACTGCTCTCTGTCAGTAGTCAGCATTTTTTTTTTTTTGCAATTGTGTGGTTTGCATATAAATGTTATTCAAATGTTACTGTTTTAGTTAAATTTTTTGAATACATTTTAGTTGTTTTACTCATCATCCTCTTATTCTTTGTTTTTAAAGAAATACTCTCATTCTGTTTTACCTTTCACTGTCATTATTTCACCATGAAACATATAAACACAAAGGATTTAAGATATCATTTTCCATTCTGCTTTAGAATTCAACATAGAAGCAACATATAATTTATGTAGTTCTTAGAAAGACCTCACGTACAGTTTTACGATTTGCAGTAGACAGAGTGGTCTTAAATTATATTTTACACATTTGGCAGTGTAATAATTGGAAATATCCATTATGTAAGTCAATTACAATATGAAATTCAAAATAATTTGTGTCTGAGCATATCCGTATACATTCAAGGACGTTGTTTTTCATTCTGCTACAGAGCCATAAAAATCGTGTTGAAAAAATAAAGGTGCTGTAGCTTTGAAAACAGGAATTGTTTTGGTTTTGCTGTGTTGTGGATGCTTCAAATTTTATGGAAATGAGAAATAATATTATATATAATGGAAAATAAGAAAATATAGTTTATGTTTAACAGTTACTCACATAATTTTATAGTCATTTGTGTGAGATACTTTTCAACCCTAAATATATATTTGCCGTGTGTGTGTGTGCGTGCGTGTGTGTCTTTGTGATTACCTAATTGTGATTACCTAATTTTGTTTACGGGAAAGAGCCCAAAGCTCGTATCTTCACGTCTCCTCATCGGTTCCATTTTATACTTTGTGATACTTATCATACCTGTCCTTAAAACTATGGATTGAGATAGCATTAATTACCTCCTCGCTTAGCCAATTTCAATTATCAACTACTCTTACACTGAAAAAGTATTTCCTTACATCCTGCAAAGAAGTTTTCTTACGAAGCTTCAAACTATGACCTCTAGTTCTAGAGCCAGCCATATCAAAATATCGATCCCTATCCACTCTATCATAACCATGAAGGAATTTAAAGACTGTCACCATATCCCCCCTCACTCTTCTAGCTTCGAGTGATGGTAAGTCTAATTCCCTCAGCCTCTCATCATAACTGAGATTGCGTATTTCTGGCACCAGTTTCGTGGCATGTCTTTGAACTTTTTCAAGCTTAGCTATATGCTTTTTCAAGTGCGGATTCCAAAAGGGGGCTGCATATTCGAGTTTTGGCCTCACATAGGTTACATAAATATTTCTGAACATTTTCTTATCCATGTGCCTGAAGGCTACCCTTACATTTGATAAGAATGCATATGCTGCCCTTACTATGCCATTTATATGCATTTCTGGAGACAAATCTGCCAGTATGTTTACTCCTAGATCTCTCTCATTTTCTGTCTCTTGAAGTTGTACTCCAGCCACCGAGTAGTCAAGCTTGGGCCTTCTTGCACTTGTACCCATTCTCATTACCTTACATTTTGAAGTATTGAATTTCATTAGCCACTTTTCTGACCACTCATGCAGATTATTTAGATCCTCCTGAAGTTCTCTACCATTGTTCTCGTTTTTTACTTTCTTCACAATCTTTGCATCATCTGCAAACATATTCATGAATGAATTTACAGACTCTGGTAGGTCATTTACATATACAAGGAACAAAAGTGGCCCTAAAACTGAACCCTGTGGAACTCCACTACTAACTCTTCTCCATTCAGACACTGAGTGTCTTACTCTAACCCTCTGTTCCCTTCCTTCTAAGTAAGTTTTTATCCATTCCAAAACATTTCCACCTATTCTATCCATTGACTGCAGCTTCCTAATAAGTCTCCCATGTGGAACAGTGTCAAACGCTTTCTGGAAGTCTAGGAATATGCAATCTGCCTAGCCCTCTCTTTCCTGTAAGATTTGGCTTACCTCATCATAAAATTCTAATAAGTTTGTTACTGTTGATCTACCTTCTCTGAAGCCATGTTGCCTCACTGACAGAGAGAGAGAGAGAGAGAGAGAGAGAGAGAGAGAGAGAGAGAGAGAGAGAGAGAGAGAGAGAGAGAGAGAGAGAGAGAGAGAGAGAGGAGCCAATATGGTTACAAAAAAATAAAAACGTTATAAATCGAAAAGATTATGGTTTTCCCTGTTTTTGTGTACCCACAGCAACATTGTCTTGCATTATAGAGAGTCATGCAAAAATTAGTATGCCAAAAAAAAATTACCTAAGACCAAAGCAACTCTTAACTGGCAATGTTGCAAGAGAGGCAACTCAAGAAGTAAGTTTTTAATATCAATGATTGGCTCCTCGCTTCCAAAGTTTTCGTCACGCAATCCCCGTCGTCATTTGCATGCAGCGAAAGGTGGTCTAAGTGTCATGGGAGACAATAGCACTCTAGTATTTACAACGGTGAAAAGATGCATATAAGAATTTCGAAATAAATATTGTTATCATTTTTCATAAAGATAATCTAAAGGTGTTTTGAGGTTCTACCTTGATTGTGTTGCTAGTGAAGCATGCAAATTAGATAGAGTTAATTCTTATCTTCTAGCTACGGCCCTACGCATATGATTAACGACTGTTCTAAATTTTAGGTAGACAAGGATAAGCGCGTTTCCACACTTATGACCAGCCTGTATTATGCGAGTCAGCAGTACAGACAAAATTAACAACGGCATTCACAAATTCATCAACTTATATTTAACGGGTGCCGACTGAAAACTTGCGTTCCCAGAGGCGTCTTAGATATGCTAACCTTGTTCCTGACCGAAACCCTGATTTTCAATCCCATTTCGTGATCGAGAGGATAGGTGAGGGGACAGGAAATTTAAACCCTTTAGGGAGAAAAGAAAAAGAACAACTGTGTTTACACTGGTAAACATAGATACATGAAATGTATACTATGGAATACTATATGCAAAATACAGAATATGAAATACAATATGCAACAAACAAAATACAAGGTACACAATTCATGGATGATCCTAGTGGGCTATTTTGTTTGTCTGAGCGAAGGAAGACGTGAGTCACCATATTGAAATCAGGTGGAAATAAGTGGCGTGTAGGGACTGCCGGACAGGATTTTACCTTCACTGGCTCGCACTTCATCTGGTGTGTTGGGTTCATCCCGAGGCGTGAAGAAATTCGCAGGCATTGGTCTATGATAGGTGGGCTTGGGCACAGGAGAGGGCTGACGCATTTGGCATGGGGATGGTGTCCGGCCATCTTGTGACTCTCGATAATCGTGAAAAAGTACTCGTAACCCTCGGATTTGGGGAAGGGGTCCATGACGCCCTCATAGACATGAACCATGTGTCTGTGCATTACAGTAATGATTTCTGTTTTGACCAGACGTCTGTTGGCGACATCCTTGAAGAAATGGTGGTTTGTGAGCAAGTCTCATCCATAATGAACATTTTTCGTCAGCGAAATTGAAGGTCCAGGAATAGGGTATCCTGGCAAGGGACACTTGTAGGGTTTTCAGGCCAAAGGTTTTGTTGCTGCTTCCATTGGCAGCCACGAGGTTTACCCCGAGGTCTTGTTGGTAACGGCATTTTGCCCCTTAGGCAAGGAATATGGAGCGGGGGGTGCATGTGTGTATGAGGGGCTGTTTCCCGGGTGACTCCCAAGATAAAGAAGCTGGTATTGTTGTGATTGGAGGACGAGGGATAAAAGGTGGATGTCGCCATAGTTACTGGCGATTTCTTGGGATATTCTTTGAGGTACACACAAGGTTTATGACAATTCCTGGTATTATTGCCAAAACAAGTATGATAGTTGCAATACATTCCTGTGTGTTGGTTTTGCTGCTGGGTCCCGTGATGATGTGGGGTTTTCTTGAGGATTTCATTGGTGGCAGCTGCAATGTTCTCTTTGGAATCGCTTTCCAGGTCATTGATGGGTTCATGTATGGCAGTGCATGTTGGCTGGGTCTGGCAGGAGGCTGCATACGCATTTAGTAAGGTGTTAGCCTTGGAGACAAGGGCATCTATCTCCACCTCGTAGGCGTCTGGAAGGGTGGCTCCAAATAGCATGTCTAATGATTGTGGTTTACAGCTTCAGATATGAGGAAGTGGACTAGGGCCTGAACTTGGTACTGGGCAGTGCTAGGGCACTGGTCCCCCATAGGTTGTTTGCTGAGGGCGATGACACAGAGTACCTCGTTATCTGAAGAGGGTGTGAACCTTTAAAGAAGGTATGTTCAAAGTTTGGTATAGGGGATTTGGTCCCCTTGGTCCTCAAGCCAGGCTGAGATCTGGAGGAAGACCTCTTCGGGCATGGCCTCAGAGACATGATCTATCATTCTTATTTTGAATACGATCTTGCGAAGGCTAAACTGAATTTCCGCCTTCGAAAACCAGGTCAGGGGATCCACCGTGTAGAACTGTGACAGTCTAATGGACAGGGAGGCCTGTCCGGGTTCATTGGACTTGCTATTGGAGGGTGAACTAGCAGCGAAGTAGATACTAGGCAAGGTGTCATGGAGAGATGCAGTGATGCTGTTATGGATCACCAGTGTGAGGACAAAGAGAAAGATGGCAGTCACATGATGAAGATTTACTTTATTTATCAAATACATCAGCTTATATATGGCAGGTGAGGACTTAAAATATGTGCACCTGGATGGTGTATCAGCGTTGATGAGAGTGTTCCTGACCATAACCCTGATTATCAATCACATTTTGTGATCAAGAGGAAAAAGATGGTACAATATTTAGTAACACTATACGAGTCCTACACTGTTGTGTTCTCGTTTTTAATATTATATTTTATTAATATGATTATTATAATTATTATGATTATGATTTTTTTATTATTATTATTATTATTATTATTATTATTATTATTATTATTATTATTATTATTATTATTATTATTATTATTATTATTATTATTATTATTATTATCATTATCATAATTCTTCTTCTTCTTCTTCTTCTTCTTCTTCTTCTTCTTCTTCTTCTTCTTCTTCTTCTTCTTCTTCTTCTTCTTCTTCTTCTTCTTCTTCTTCTTCTTCTTCTTCTTCTTATTATTATTATTATTATTATTATTATTATTATTATTATTATTATTATTATTATTATTATTATTATTATTATTATTATTATTACA
This sequence comes from Halocaridina rubra, assembly GCA_037179515.1. Classification (NCBI taxonomy): domain Eukaryota; kingdom Metazoa; phylum Arthropoda; class Malacostraca; order Decapoda; family Atyidae; genus Halocaridina; species Halocaridina rubra. The sequence goes on along the minus strand of JAXCGZ010003776.1, from coordinate 104,097 downwards.
ATTATTATTACTATTATTATTATTATTATTATTATTACTATTATTATTATTATTATTATTATTATTATTATTATTATTATTATTATTATTATTATTATTATTATTATTATTATTATTATTATTATTATTATTATTATTATCATTATCTATTCAAAATTCTGGAAAGTTTAACTGGAACAGCACTTGAGCATTTTCTTCCCTAACCTCCTCCTCCTATATGAAACCCAGCTGTCTACACATGCTTCTACTGACCCATTTCAAATCTCTCACTATAATCTGTATAATCGTTTTCGTTTCAAAGGTGGGGTCTGTGCATATTGCAACACTAACACACCTACTGCAAGGCTCATGGACCTTGAATCTCCCGACTTTGATGTTCTCTTGCTAAAAGTCTATCTCTCCAGTACCACTATCTTCCTTTGCTTCTGCTACTGTTCTCCAAACTCCACCGAGTTTGTGTCTTTCTTTGAATATCTGTCCTCGTGCCATGAGTCCTTGCTATCTTCTCACCCACATGCCGAAGTTCTCTACATTGGAGACTTCAATGTAAACCACAGTGAGTGGCTTCATTCTTCTCACACTGATGTGGGAGGAAGCGAGGCCCTTGCTTTCTCTATTACTCACGATCTGGAGCAAATTATCAAACATCCTACTCACGTTCCTGATCATCACGAACATGCAGCAAACACTCTTGACCTATTTTTTACTTCTAACCCTTCAAGCTGCCCTTATTCTGTGCTTTCCCCTCTTGGTAAATCTGACCACTCTATGATCTCAGTCTCTTCCAATTTCACTCCCCCCTACCAATCCCTCCTACTCTGCACCGCCTTTGGCACTTTAAGCGTACCCAACATGATAATTTGCATAACTTCCTCTTTAACTTCCCTTGGGATGACTACTGCTTTCGGTCCCGCAACCCTGATCAGGCGGCTCTAAAAGTTGCCGAGATCATGACCGCAGGAGTAGAGACATACAACCCCTCTTCTACAGAAGCTTTCTCTCCCCCTAAACCTTGGTTCGACCATGCCTGCTCAATGGCTAATTAGGCCAGGAATCGGTCACACCGATCTTACCAAGCCTCTCCTTCTGATTTAACTCGCTTTACTTTTATTGTAGCTAGCAATTGCTTGTCTGCTCAGATTCGAAGGTCTAACGCTTCCTTTATAAGACGGAAAGTTGATGACCTTAACTCCTCTCCCACTGACAAATACTTATGGTCCTTAGCCAAAAACCTCTCCAAAAACTTTTGTAACTCAAGCTTTCCCCCTCTCATTCGTTCTAATGGTTCTATAGCTTGCTCTGCCACTGACAAAGCCACTCTCTTTGGCTCTCATTTTTCTGCCAACTCTTCTATAAATGATTCCAGCGCACCTGTTCCTCATTCTTTACCCCTCTCTAACCATCTGCCCTCCCTTATCATTTCTTCACGCAAAGTTCATAAGGTTCTTCGCTCTCTAAAGATGAACAAGGCATCTGGTCCCGATGGTATCCTTGCAAAGTTCCTTGAGGAGTTTGCAGATGAACTGGCTCCCGTGCTTTGCAGTCTTTTACGCCTCATTCTGTCAACCAGTATCTATCCTTCATCTTGAAAGCATGCTCTAGTTCAACCTGTTCCTAAGAAGGGTGACCGCTCTATTCCTTCTAACTACCGACCTATTGCCCTAACCTCCTCTATTGCTAAAGTTTTCGAAACTTTGCTCAATTCTCACTTCTTGAAACACCTTGTATCTAACTCACTTATCTCCGATTACCAGTACGGCTTCCGCAAGGCAAGATCCACTTGTGATTTCCTGTCCTATCTTACTCATGTATGGTCATCTTCTCTGAGGAACTATGGGGAATCCTTTGTTGTCACCCTTGATATCTCTAAGGCTTTTGACAGAGTGTGGCATAAGGCTCTGTTGGCCAAACACCCAGCCTATGGCTTTACCCCTTCTTTCTGTTCTCTGATTTCCAGTTTTCTTACTGACCGTTTTATATCTGTAGTTGTTGATGGCGCAACATCTAGCCCTTTCTCTGTTACCAGTGGTGTTCCACAGGGCTCTGTTCTTTTACCTACTCTAATCCTTCTCTTCATCAATTATCTTTTACAATCCCCATCTTCCTCTCTTCTTCATGCCTTTGCTGATGATTCTACCCTTCACTTTTCCTCTGTCTTTTCTTCAAAACCTTCATCTGTTACTCGTAATCTATCTCGTATCACTCTTTCTTCTACTCTTAACTCCGATTTGCAGAGAGTATCTGAGTGAGGCACTCAAAAGTTAGTTAAATTCAATGCTTCCAAGACACCTTTTCTGGCTATCACTTTATCTTCTTCTCCTCCTGATAACCCTATTGTCTTCAATACCAACGAAATTTACGCTCTTAACTTTATCAACATATTAGGAATCCATATAGCCTCTAACTTGTCTTGGAGGAATCATATAATCCTGTTTCGAAATATTCATCCAAAAAATTGTTTTTTTTTTCGTTTTCGTCATTACTTTTCCTCTTTGCAGTTACTTAAAATTTACAGAGGTCTTATCCGTCCCTGCTTAGATTACTGCTCACACATCTGGGGTGCTTCTTCCTTTACTTATCTTTTTGATAGGGTTTAATCTAAGGCAGTCAGGCTCATTAATGATCCTTCTCTTACTTCTAATCTGGATTCTCTCTCTCTTCGCCGTAAGGTATCTTCCCTTTCGCTTTTCTATCGCTACTACTTCCATCGCTGCTCTGATGAGTTGGCGAGTTGCATCCCTCCCCCACTGCCGAGGTCGCAAAACACTCACCAAGCGGTCTCATCTCACAGGTACTGTGTGGAGATTTGTAGCTCGCAGATTGGTCGGTGCAGCGACTGCTTCTTCCCATCTACTTCCAGACTCTGGAACTCTCTTCCTCCTTCTGTCTTCCCTAATTCTTATGACCTTTCATCCTCCAAAAAGCAGCTCTATCGTCATCTCAGAGCCTAGTACTCCATACCTCTGGGCCCTCTGTACTTTGACTGTTTTTTTTCTGTCTGTTGTTTTCCTTTGTGTGACATTACCTCATCTCTGCCTTGTTCTTAACCTTTTTCGTTTCCTTCGTCTTGGTATTTTCTCGTGCCCGGGCCTTTGTTGATGAGGGCAGTTTCTGCCTGTCCCGGTGTCACTCATGTAAAAAAAAAAGTGTGATCAAGTACTTGTTATGGAAGAATATATTTATCATTAACGATAAGAATAATGATTAATCATGAAATCTGAATGACCGATCATCATGTGATTAAATTTCTGCAAAAGTATTTGAATGCCAATATCAGGTGTCAAATTATAGCTTACAATGTAAAGGAGATTTTTCATCACTTACTTTTCAATAGCGTATGATTCAAAACTTTATTTACCGAGTGTCAAGATCTGGTGTATGACGTGTGTGATAAAGTGAAAAATAAGTGCAGGCAGACTGTTAGCATATATTAGACTTATTGAATTCCCTACTGCTAAGTACCAAATTGTCAGTAATATTTTTCTGTAAGAGATATTTCAAGTAATTATGTCTACCTCATGCCTATTAAATTATTGATGTAGAGAGATTGTGAGGACAAACTACTGTGAGCATGATCGGGACTTAACGAAATCTCAGCAACTTATTTTCAGCCAAAATTTCTTCAGTGAGAAAATCTTTAATTTAAAGCACCCATGTCTTCCCAAGTCCATATTGATTATTGAAATGAAACGATATTCCATTCCTACAAAATTCAAGAAGCACATCTCAATAACAACAATTTTATTCCCGTGTGAGAAGTAAAAGATGGATAGGATATAGTGTTCAAATAAAGCACAAAGTTTTTCTTTTTTTCTTATGACTGAATATTAACAACCGAAATGGAAAGGAGAGGCGAAAGAAGGAATTATGGAAAAAAAAGTGATTATTTGTCTGCAAGAAAGGGAGGGAAGTGGATCAAGTCTTCAGGATCATTACTGGATATGTTCTTATTTATTTGTTTCATATATATGAGAGGTCAGTTGGACTGTAATACGGCATTATCCTTTAAGATTTTGGAATTTAATAAAAGTTCTTTTTTCTTTTATTCAGTTTTCATTCCCCAAGGCTAAAACCACCCTAAATTTGGCTCATTATGA
>JAXCGZ010003776.1:85000-87500 GCA_037179515.1 Halocaridina rubra | reverse complement strand
CTAGATAAAAATAAAGATATAGATAAAGATAAAAAAGATAGAGCAAGCTGATGATGATGATGATGATGATGACGATGACGATGATGAAGACGACGACGACGACGACAACGACGACGACGACGATGACGATAATAATAATAATAATAATAATAATAATAATAATAATAATAATAATAATAATAATAATAATAATAATAATAATAAAAATAATAATAAATAACAGTAGTGCTTTATTTTTGTGTGGCAAATTTTTTTTATCTAGATACAATTATCCAATAATCAAAAACATCTGAAAGAAATATCTAATATTCACCTGTAGTAGTGAAACTTGCTGATGTTATTGTGGCTGAAGTGGGATTCATGGTGGTTTCTGCAATCGTCGTCGTTATAAGAGTGGTTATTACTGATGCTGTTGAGGTAGAGGCAGATGGTGGAACGGCTGAAGTCTCTTGGGTTGAAGTCGTTGTGCCGGAGACGGGAGCAGACGTGATTGTAGATATCGCTGGGGATGATGAAATGGGCTATAATTCTGAAGTGGATGATATTGTTCTAGTTAAGGCCGAAGTTGTTGTAGGGATAGTTGCAGTCTCTCCGGTTAGAGAAGCAATAGTTGAGACGGGAACAGGTGTGGGTGTTGTGATTGACATGGCTGTTGGGATGGATGAATGCGCTAAGGAAGTGGGTTTTAGTGAGGTCGTTGAGGCGTAAGTGGTTGAAAGGACTCCTGAAGTCTTTAAAATTTGTGTGTGTTGTAGACACAGGAACAGATAATAATGATTATAATAATAATAATAATAATAATAATAATAATAATAATAATAATAATAATAATAATAATAATAATAATAATAATAATAATAATAATAATAATAATAATAATAATAATAATAATAATAATAATAATAATAATAATAATAATAATAATAATCATAATAATAATAATAATAGTAATAATAATAATAATAATAACAATAATAATAATAATAATAACAACAACAACAACAACAACAACAACAACAACAATAATAATAACAATAATAACAACAACAACAAATAACAGTAGTGCATTATTTTTGTGTGGCAAATTCTTTTATCTATATACTATTATTCGATAATGAAAAACATCTGAGAGCAATTTTTAATATTCACCTGTAGTAGTGGAAGTTGCTGATGTTATTGAGGTTGAAGTGGCATTCGTAGTGGTTTCTGCGATCGCCGTCGTTATAGGAGTGGTTATTACTGATACTGTTGAGGTAGAGGCAGATAGTGGAACGGCTGAAGTCTCTTGGGTTGAAGTCGTTGTGCCGGGGACGGGAGCAGACGTGATTGTAGATATCGCTGGGGGTGATGAAATGGGTAAATATTCAGAAGTGGCTGATATTGTTCTAGTTAAGGTCGAAGTCGTTGTAGGAATGGATGCAGTCTCTTCGGTTAGAGAGGCAATAGTTGAGAAGGGAACAGAAGTGGGTGTTGTGATTGACATGGTTGTTGGGATGGATGAATGCGCTGAAGAAGTGGGTGTTATTGAAGTCGCTGAGGCATAATTGGTTGAAGGGACTCCTGAAGTCGTTGAAATTTGTGTGTGTGTTGTAGACACAGGAACAGAGGTAGGTGATGTAATTGTTGTGATTTCTTGGGTGGATAAATGTCCTGAGGGAGAGGTATTTCTTGATGTACCAGAGGCATAAGTGCTTGCAGGAACAGTTGAAGTCACTGGGGATTGTGAAGTTGTAGTTAAGACAGGAGCAGAAGTGACTTCTGAAGTCGTAGTTGTTGTTGGAATGTTTGAGATCATTGATGAAGTTGAGGAGGAAATAACTGGAGAAACGGTGGAAGAAATTGTTGTAGGTGATTCAGTAATGGATGCTGACACAGAGGATGCAACATTTGTAGTTGAAACCAAAAGAGTTGTTGGATTAGTTGTGGAACTGGTTGTACTAATCAAGGAAGTGACTTTGGGAATCATCGTAGTTATGTTGAAATCTATACTGGGTACAGTGATATCTGCACTAGTGCTTGTCTCTGTTGTTGTTGTTATTGAGACTGCTGTCTTATCGATTTTAGATGGTGCATGTCGGATCCAGCAACTAATATTATTTCCAGTATTACTTTGATTCGAAAACAGAGTAGCATTTAGTTTGTATAGAATGCAACGATAGGTTTCGAAGCAGGCAAAGTTGATACCACTCCATCCCTCTGCCTTACCCAGGCAAATCACTTGGTTCCCAGCTGATATATTTACAATGGGCGTATCCAAGCCCGATATCAGCATATTAGCTGAATGCCAGAGTTGTCCATGACTTGTGGTCATAATGGTTTCACCAACGCTTATCTGCATTCACCAGATTACAAAAATGTTCAGAAAACATTTCTTTCTTGGGGAGATCATGATTCATTTCTTTCTTCTGTTTCTTCTTGTTGTAATCTTGAAATCTGCAGCTGAAATGTTTATATATATATATGCATGTATGTATGTATGTATGTATGTATGTATGTATGT
>JAXCGZ010003776.1:50000-72500 GCA_037179515.1 Halocaridina rubra | reverse complement strand
ATTATTATTATTATTGTTATTATTATTATTATTATTATTATTATTATTATTATTATTATTATCATTATTATTATTATTATTATTATTATTATTATTATTATTATTATTATTATTATTATCATTATTATTATTATTATTATTATTATTATTATTATTATTATTATTATTACTATCATCATTATTATTATTGTTATTATCATTATTATTATTATTATTAATTTAATATCATTATAGAAGTAGTAGTTGTAGTAGTAGTAGTAGTAGTAGTAGTAGTAGTAGTAGTAGTAGTAGTAGTAGTAGTAGTAGTAGTAGTAGTAGAAATTGTTATTGTTGTTGTTGCTGTTGTTGCTATTGTTTCCATCATAATGATTTTGATAATTTTAGCTTTTTGAAAAATATGTTTATAGACCCAACACGGCATTCACATATATAACAATAATGACACATCAAAACCGCCACTGCAGAGGGCATGTGAAAGAACATTCGCCCACACACAAACACAAAAAAATGCTCTCATTTGACACTGATGAATATGACTGAAATATTTAACGATGAGGGCATAAAAGGCATGTATGCGATGCAAAACTCTAATGTAATTGATAAAGTACTGATGGCTCATCAATTAATCAAAATGATAAATTATGGAGCTAATTCTGATGCTTCATGGCAGGTAACAAAGCAGAATTTTATAATGCACTAAACCTTGATTAGCTCCAAATGACTAGTAGATTGAGTAAGTATGCACCTCGATACAGTGTCTTTAGATCGGATATTTGACTGATGAAATTAATTTCCATGCAATATCTTTTAAATATATATTATTTCGCAGTTTTTATGATGGATCGAAGACTTCATGCAAATGTCTACCTATGAAATTTTTCTAATCATTATTCGAAAAGCTTGACAAAAACATTGCAAGATACTGAGGCAAATATGTTGTATAATGTTACGAACACATCAAAGTATTCTAAGATAAATTTTATTTCACACCTCCTAATTTATAACAAAGAGGTTGTCCTTCAGAACATTTCTGAGATTACTTTTAAATTTTATTGCATTTATTTTACACAAGATATTTCTTTATATTGTCCTCTTTTTCACCAATCATCTTCAGAAATAATAAACTAAGGAAAGAGGAAGTTACGAGGAATTTTGTTATATTTAGAAAATAGAAAGCTCGTAAATAAAACTGTGATATATATATATATATATATATATATATATATATATATATATATATATATATATATATATATATATATATATATATATATATATATATATATATATATATATATATATATATATATATATATATATATATATATATATATATATATTTATATATATATATATATATATATATATATATATATATATATATATATATATATATATATATATATATATATATATATATATATATATATATATATATATATATATATATATATATATATATATATATATATATATATATATATATATATATATATATATATATATATGTATAAGCAGAATACTCCTGTATATACTCGGGAAAAAAATAATTACACGATTTTCATTAAAGTTGAGTTGCACTACGGTGGGAATTTAGTAAAATGCGTAAAGTTCAGTTGGTATTTGAAAAAAAAAAAACGACGAAGAGAGATGGGACTTTAAAATAATGAATAAATAGAAGCGAGGAGTCTTTGGTGAAGCCAACAGACTAAGGCATACATGAGAGAGAGAGAGAGAGAGAGAGAGAGAGAGAGAGAGAGAGAGAGAGAGAGAGAGAGAGAGAGAGAGAGAGAGAATCGTAAACTTTTCGTTTCTTTTTGGGCTTGAGAAAGAGTCCAGTTAGGGCCAGAAATATAATCTATGCTGCCAATTACGAAATAAGTGGGGAACCCCATTTCTCTAATCTATAGAATATTTTGAAGAAATAGCCATGCTGAAGCATTACTAATTTAGTAACTATTAAAATATATATTCCTAATTGGGCATAGGCATAGCTATTGTGGTGCCCAGCGACAACAGTAACTTCCCCAGTAAACAGCTTAAATCCATTAGCGCCTCGTCCTGGCAAGAGAGTTTAAGCTGTTTACTGGAGAGGTTACTGCTGTGGCTGGCCACCACAGTGGGGGGAGGGGGTTGGGGCCTGTGCCGGCTGGCGACCACCCTATCAAAAACAATCTTAAAAACAATTCCAATCGGTTGAACTTCATTAAAGCTACCTAATAGTCTATAGTGAACTAATATATGCATTGGCCTACATATATTTTGACATCTAGCAGACAGCTCTAGGCTGCCATTCGTCGCTTTAATAACAACCTCTTTTTCTAAGCAAACTGCCTACAGCAGCTAACAAGAATTGACGGAGTCATCGCATATCACTGTTTTATCACTAGTAATTATATAGCAGCTTGGCCTAAAAAACCAGGCGCCCATTGCGATACTTCAGCTGAAGGTCTTTTATCCTGGAAAAGCACGACGTTAATTTTTCCTTCAATTACGGTTAATTTGCCATATCTTCATCTACACAGAATATTCTTGCAGATGCGTTACACATCTCTTATTATCCCTTCACATCTGACAAGTCACAACACTCTATATATATGTATGTGTGCGTGTGTGTGTGTGTGTGCGTTTATGTGAAATTTTGAATAACTGAAACTTTGAGAACAAGAAATAAAAACAAGGCCCCCATGACTGAAGAACGAAAAGAGTACTACAGTATATACGAATATCTCGAGAGTTTACGAGAAACATCAGATTAATTTATATTAACAAAATATATCAGTATATAGTAAAGGCCAACACAACGCAATATACGTGGACAAAGTACTCCCAGCTTGTCTTGTCGAAAATTGCCACGACTTTCACCATTCCATTTCTGCGATATGTCACTCGCGACAATACTAATAGATGCATAATGAAAAGTAGGCTAGGGCTTAATGTCCTATACTGTAAACACTTATTTTATTTGAGTCTTCCCTATTAAGAAAGCCAAATGCTTTTTTCTTTAATGTATATTTTATTTATTCATTAATTATATATTCCTGCAAATTCGTAAAGTCCAACACAGATATGCATTATTTATTTTCCTTTTTTTTATAAAATCATATATTCGCTTTTTTTTTTTTTTTTTTTTTTTTTTTTACCAAATGGAGCAGATTTGCAATTTAATCTTTGATCGAGGTTTAAAACACAAAACTGTAAAAAAAAAATCAAGTAGATCAGAAGAATATCAGGTTGGCTTTCTGAAAATATTGGCAGTTGATAATTACCATCTTAGTTTAAACTGCAGAGGCGTTTAGAATATACACAGGAAATAAAGATTTACTAAAGGAGAACACTTCTCATCTAAAATTGAAGGGGGAGTTTTCGACTGACTAACAATAAGTATAAAAAATTATTTACATGATGACCTTTGCATTCATCAAATACGTGAGAGAAAATCGAAGCAAAAGAGAAAATGGAAAACAACAAAGCAGAGCCATAACAGGAACTAGCGAACAGTGCTGTAAAATGTTAGGGAATTGAGTTGATTGTAGGTTGACCTCTCAAGCTTTCAAAGTAACAATAAAGACCACACAAAACGAGAGAGAGAGAGAGAGAGAGAGAGAGAGAGAGAGAGAGAGAGAGAGGAGAGAGAGAGAGAGAGAGAGAGAGAGAGAGAGTACTAATGAAAAGTTTTGAATAGTGCTTTTTCTTTTCTTTTTTTTAAGATGTTCCAGTTTTAGTCTTAAAGAGAAATTTTGCATATTTTCATTATCGCTTGCTATGACATGAATAGGATAGCAGACTAAAATAGTAGCCGAATTGCCGATAACTAATTTGAGCACTTGTGTTTGCGTGTGTGTGTGTGTGTGTGTGTGTGTGTGTGTGTGTGTGTGTGTGTGTGTGTGTGTGTGTGTGTGTGTGTGTGTGTGTGTGTGTGTGTGTTGCATATATTTTCATTACATAAAGAAACCCAAAAAAAATTTTAATTACTCAAGATATATTTTGAGACATTACTTGCAACAATACTCTAAAAGCATCTGATTGATGAAATATCCAGGGAACGATGCACTTTTAAGTTATGATGTCATTGCTAACATCAGTGTTTCATAAATATATCTGACATGGTAATTGTTATAATTTAAAGTATAATTTATTGTTCGTTTATGCATGCATGCAAACTATTTACCTGTGAATTTTTGCCAGTTTTGATAAGAGTTCCTGGTTATTTTACTTGTTTTACTGGGAGTGGACCATTCACTCTTTTGAAGATCCTCGACTTTTTATAGGTATGTAAAAGGAAAAACTTACGATTTTAATTTGCTTGGTCATAGCTTGTAAATTATAGCCCCTCCTCCACATTATTTAAAAAAGTAAAAGTCGTTAATAGAGTGAAGTGATATCTAGTGAATATGTGTGCTTTACTCGGCCATCCTCTTATAAGAGAGATTGCTGCCATTGCATATGTATACAGTATATGTAAGTATGTATGCTAAAATGTATTTTTAAAGAAAATACAATTACACGCTTTCATGAGACATATCATTGCTACAAGTTAATGAGAAAGTTCCATATACATTTTTCTCTAGCATTTTTAAATTTTACTGTAATAACTTGTAATTGCTTTTTGGGAAAAGTGTTTAATTTTGGCATATATATGGGGAACCGTAGGATATTCAATGTACCGAGTGATAGCATTTTTGTCAATGAGGATTAATTATTGTTGCAAAACGTATGATTGGAATGCCTCTTAATAGCTATGGAGAGGAGTCATTTAACTTTCCATATCCGCGTTCGTCTCGGAATTGATACAGCCTATTATAAAGTTAAGGAGATGTCAGTCTCATTTCTTGACTAGCTTATATCTGAAAAGAAGACAGGTTACGAAATACAGAAATCATACTTGATGGAGGTATTTTCTCAAGTCTAGATTCGGCTGACTTTCCTGAGTCTAAAGCTGACAGGACGCTATATTGTTCCCTGTCTGATGCACCTTTATCTTGGTAGTAGTGGTGGGAGAAATAGAAACTTTGCAAAATGTAATGAACAAGGCACCGTAACTTATCCGAATGCCTTTGGGGAAAATTGCGAGTTCATTCGCTATAATGAATGTTGATGAGACAGATTGCCTTTTAAGCAATTCTTATGCGAAATATAAGCCTTTCAAAATAAGAGAAACATTAATATTTGATTAAGGGACAACACGGACTTCCTTATAGCGTCATTAGCATATGAACAATTGATATTACATAAGATGACTGAACTCATCAATATTTTCATGCCAATTTCTTTGAAGGAAAAAGTTATTGATGCTAAGCGTGCGACTCATTTGTACATAATTTTGTACATAATTATATGCTTTTTTTGTTTTTTAATAAGAGGCATCTATTTATTTTTGGAAATTGGCCATTTTTGTCAGTGCTTTGTTATCATTTAATAGTTTAAAGTTAAGTTATCCAACATACTATAGGCATTGATATTGTTGATCATGTAATAAATTTGGACATAATTTTTCCCAGAATAATTCCTTATTATCCCGCTTTGCATAGAACAACGTGTCAATATTTCATAAGTAAGAACATATTTTGATCAGTTGGTATTTAGTATTTATTTTTAAATATGATTTCATGATGCAATAAAGTCACCTTTGCACGTTTTTGAACCCAATGCTTTTATATTAAGTACATGCTGAATTCATTTAGTGAGCAACAATGGTAATAAATCTGCCAATCAAGACAAATAAGTGAATGCTTTGTGGAATTCTAAATGCTAAAGTGTGCTTACCCCTGCCACTATCATCTGCATAGACGAATCAAGATGATTGGTTCAGACTAAAATCCCAGTACATTTTGGGTACTAGATTTAAAGTATGAAACTATCCAAGTGAAAACAACTCTCAATTTTTTGAAAATTTAAGTGTTTAAAGTTCTATCCTTTTATGGGCATTGGGATAAGTATGAAAATATACATATCTGTATTCTTCATTGAGAAAGCGGAAGAGAGAAAGAATCAGCAAAAGAAACAGAACAGAAATTCGTGTTAGGTGTCAAAGGGAGCATCGGTCATATAAGACCATTTTGGGAGGCAAGTTGATTGAGAGGGTGACCTTTGAGAGTCGTGGTGGAAAGCAATAAAAAAAAACACGGAGCTCAAGAGAAGGAAAACAACTACTTGACTTTATACATTTTGTCGAACTTTTTACACACCTACAATTTTCTATTCTTTAATGAACATTTCCCGTGTATCAGTTCATCAGATGTAATGTAGTATAGCTCCAGAAATTAGTAGATTTGGGTGTAATCTTGAAAATGAGATTTTCAATGTCTCTTACAATTGTGTGTTAATCTTAAGGGCTGAAAGTCATGCTTTCAGTAATATATGAATTATCATGCAGTATAATAAGAAATAGAACTTAAGATAGGCTCCCACTATCTTTAACTTAAGCTATTACTGTCATATTGCTTGATGAACTAGAAAGAATTCCAACAATACTGCAATGCAAGTCTTTTTGTCACATTCATAGAACTGGATAATTATCACCATTAAAAGAGACTAGATTGGTCGCTTAAAGCTACTTTAGAGAGAATATTTCAAGCACTGTCGGGTGATCCACTATTAATTCTTATTATTTTATGAGATTTTACCTTTCATTTTGGATGTCTCAGTACTTGCTTCTCTCCTAACTTATAGTAGCATTTATTGTGCCTGTAGGTTGCCTGAACTTTGTAAACTAATCTGATTGAAATATCAACACTGTCAGAATTTGGAATATTAATATCTAATACTCTCTCTCTCTCTCTCTCTCTCTCTCTCTCTCTCTCTCTCTCTCTCTCTCTCTCTCTCTCTCTCTCTCTCTCTCTCTCTCTCTCTCTCTCTCTCGTGGCAGGCACGTTTTTTAATATTCTTATTTATTATGCAACAATTAGAATAAGGAGTACCATGAAGGTAGGGGTTCTCTCAATATGCACATATGAATAAGAGGAGAAAGGTTAGAAAGTAATTATAATTTATCTCTTTTAGGGGAGCCAAATAAAGGAAAGGGTAGGGTGTACAGTGTTCAGTCAAATAACAGAAATTATTAATATTTTAGGTCTCATCAGGGAAACAAAACAAAAAATATAATCAAATTACTTTTGCAGTAATTCTTTGTTCATATGTTGTTATGTATTATATACTCATACCCGGCATGGAGAGGTGCTAAGGATCTCTGGGGATATTGTTGACTCCGCTATTGGTGTGAGGGTAGATGCGCTCGGTGGTAGTAATGGAACTGCCTTTAACCTTGCACCTCCTGATAGATCTGTGTCTTTCACTCTTCACTTTTCTCACATTCGTGGCCTGAACCCCAATCTTTCGTCTGTGGAGCAGCACTTTGGTACATCCCTCCCTAACCTCCTCCTTCTCTCTGAAATCCAGCTGTCTAGCCATGCCTCCCCTAACACATTCCTAATCTCTCACTATAACCTGTATTCTCGTTTCTGTTCCAAAGGTGGGATTTGTACCTACTGCATCACTAATACTCCTACTGGTTCATGGGCACTGAATTTGATACTGATGTTCTTTGACAAAAGATCTATCTCTCTACTACCACTATATTTCCCTGCTGCTGCTACTGCTCTCCTAACTCCACTGACTTTGTGTCCTTCTTTGAATATCTCTCCTCTTACCATGAAACCTTGCTATCTTCTTACCCACATGCTGAAGTTCTCTATACTGGAGATTTCAATGTACACCACAGAGAGTGGCTTCTTTCTTCTCACACTGATGTTGGAGGAGGTGAGGATTTTGCTTTCTCTATTACCCACGACCTGGAGCAGATTATCAAATATGCTACTCCTGTTCACGATCGTCACGAACATGCAGCTAATGCTCTTGACCTATTTTTAACCTCTAATTTTTCTATCTACTCATATTCTGTGCTTTCCCCTCTTGATAAATCTGACCACGCTTTGATCTCAATCTCATCCGATTTCGCTCCTCCTCCGTCACTTCCTCCTACTCAGCACTGCCTTTGGCACTTTGAGTGTACCCAATGCAATGATTTGAGTAATTTTCTCTTTGACTTCCTTTTGGATGACTACTGCTTTCTAGCCCACAACTCTGATTAGGTAGCCCTAAAAGTTACCAATATCATAACCATGGGAATGGAGGTGTTCATTTCCTCCTGTATGAAAAATGTCCTACCCTAATCCTAGGTTTGACCGTGCCTGCCCCATGGCTATTCAGGGCAGGGATCGGACATACCAGTCATACCAAGCTTCTCCTGATTTAACGCTATATGCGTTTATCAGAACTAGGAATCGCTGCACTGCTCAGATTCGAAGGTCAAAAGCTCCTTTTTTAAGCAGGAAAGTTGATGACCTTATCTCCTACCCTACTGATAAATGCTCCTGGTACTTCACAAACAACTTCTCCATCAACTTCTGCAACTCCCCTTATCATTCATCCTGATGGTTTTATAGCTTGCTCTTCCACTGACAAAGCCACTCTCATTGGATCTAATTTTTCTGCCAACTCTCCCAGAAAGCAAATCCAGCGCACCTGTTCCTCGTATTTTACCCATCTCTAACCCTATGCCCTCCCTTATTCTTTCTTCCCACAAAGTCCATAAGGGTCTTCACTCTCTAAAGACGAACAAGGAATCCAGATCCGAAGGTATCCCTGCAAGATTCCTTAAGGAGATTGCAGATTATCTGGTTTCCGTGCTTTGCAGTCTTTTCCTCATCATTCTCAATCATTATCTATCCTTCTTATTGGAAACTGCTAAAGTTCAACCTGTTCCTAAGAAGGGTGACTGCTCTATTCCTTCCATCTACCGATCCATTGTCCTAATCTCTGTTATCGATAAAATATTTAAAGCTTTGCTCAATTTTCACTTCTTGAAACATCTTTTATCACCATTATGTTCCT
This sequence comes from Halocaridina rubra, assembly GCA_037179515.1. Classification (NCBI taxonomy): domain Eukaryota; kingdom Metazoa; phylum Arthropoda; class Malacostraca; order Decapoda; family Atyidae; genus Halocaridina; species Halocaridina rubra. Next base: position 63,608 of record JAXCGZ010003776.1, on the reverse strand, counting down.
CAAGGCAAGATCTACTGGAAATCTCGCCTGTTTTACTCATGTGTGGCCAAATACTTTTCTAAGGCTTTTCATAAGAGTCTGGCACAAGGCTCTATGGGCTAAACTCCTTGCTTATTGCTTTACTCCTCTGTGTTCTCTGATTTCTATTTTTATTTCTGACAGTTTTATAACTGTGGTGGCAGACGGCGCAACTTTTAGCTCATTCCCCGTTCCCAGTGGTGACCCTACTCTGTTTCTTCTCTTCATCAACCATCTTCTTTAGTCCCCATCCTCCTCTCTTCTCCATGCCTTTGGAAACGATTCTACCCTCCATTTTTCTCTGCCTTTTTTTCATGACCTTCATCTGCTACTCGTAATCGGTCTCCTATTACACTTTCTTCTTCTCTCACTCCAATTTGCAGAGGGTAACTGAGTGGAAAACCCAAAATTCAATTAAATGTGTCAGACTCACCTAATATTCCCATATTGGATGATCCCTTAACTGCTCAAGAGTTAGACATGGCAGTGCAAAGTATAAAAAAAGATAAGAGTTATATTGGAATGTGTCCTGGTTTATTTACGATGCTACCACAGACATGGTTATCGATATGCTTTTGATGAGACGGTTAAGTTTATGGTTTAATATAGATAAGTGTCAGGCCGGAGCTCAGAAGGGTAGAGGGTGTATAGAGCAGATTTTGGCTTTAAGGTTACTGATGGATTATGCTGCTTGCAAGAAGCAAAAATTGTATATAGTTTTTGTGGATTTTAGTAAGGCGTACGACAGGGTACCAAAATATGATTTAATCGAGTGTCTCAAGTCGGTGGGATGTGGAAGGGTTATGTTGTCAGCTATCCAAAATATTTATTCATGTACAAAAAGTGTGTTAAAATCTGCTATAATAACAACATCTATAGGTATACGCCAAGGAGCTCCTACGAGCTGCATTTTGTTTGTCATTTTTATGGATAAAATGGTGAGAATGATTAAAGAAGAAGTGAGAATTGATGTTTTTTTGGGGAAATTTACATACTCTTTTAATGATGGATGACACGGTGATTGTAAGTACATCTCGTGAAAAGTGCATATCAAAACTTGAGGCTCTGTTAGATTATTGTAATGCTTATGGTATGGTGATTAATGAAAAGAAGACAAAGTATTTTGTTGTTAATGGAAAAGACAGAGATAAAGCATCAATAGTGATAAACAACATAAAAATAGATTATTGTAAAAAGTATCTGTACTTAGGTGCATGGTTTACTGATGATGCAAATATGCACTCAGTACTTAAACAGCATGAAATCGATGGTACAGCAACAGTCAATAAGTTTAGTATATTCTGCATAAATAACATGAGTATGCCCTATGCATATAAGGTTAAAGTTTTTAAAGCTGCTTTGAGTTCTTCACTTTTGTATGGCTCTGAGAGTTGGTTCACAAGTAATATAGCTTGCATGGAAAAACTTTATAACAGGGCAGTAAAGTGTTTATTGGGAGTGAGAAACAACACTCCAATATCCTTATGTTTAATAGAAAGTGGTTTGGAAACTTTAGTACATGAAGTTAATGAAAGAAGAAGGGGCTTTTTAACCCCCCCCCCAAAAAAATGCAACAGGTTAACAATGAAGAACCTTTCTATGTGGTATTTGACATCTGCAGACGGGAAAATACACCTGGTTATCAATTCTTAAATTCATATATTGCAAATAATGTGGAAGCTTCTGCTCTAAGTGGAATAAAAACTGTAATACTGAATAAACCCGAAGGTGCCACAAAATATCTTACATATAGACAAATTTTAAATAGTCAGTTGACAGTACATAAAGTGTATAGTAGCAAAGAGTTTGTACCAGATTATTTGCGAATGGCATTCACAAGGTTAAGAGTAATGTCTCATGAGTTGCGTGTAGAGACTGGAAGGTGGAGCAGAACATCAAGAGAAATGAGAGTATGTGCTTGTGATCAAATGGCAGTTCAGAGTGAAGAACATGTGCTAATTGAGTGTCCTTTCTCCCAACCAGCGAGACAAAAATATAATATGTTAAACTATCTGAGTGTCCAATCACTTTTGAATGAAGAGCTTCATATTACCGAGTTGTGTCAGTATATTTATGAAGTACTAAAGTTGTACAGATAAGGAAGAGATTCAACCTTGTAATGAGGAAAGCATTGATTTTTTGTATGTATAGGTTATTTGTAATATTTGGATGTATTCTATTCTTCTAACTGTATTTCAGAATTAGGCATTAAGATAAATATGATTATTTACTTTTGTTGGTAAGTTTGTGAGAATATTTGTATTGTTCTTTAGGCTAAGATTTTTTTGATGGACAAAATATTGTTTCTATTACTTATGCTATTTTGTGCAAAAAGAAAAAATTAATATATTTTTGTAATACTTTTGTAATATTTTGTCAATAAACTATATATATATATATATATATATATATATATATATATATATATATATATATATATATATATATATATATATATATATATATATATATATATATATATATATATATATATATATATATATATATATATATATAATGCTTCCAAGCCACAGTTCTTGGCTGTCTCTATCTTCTTCTCTTCCTGATAACCCTATTGTCTTCGAAACTACTGAAAATTACCCTCTTAATTTCACATTTAAAAATCCAGATAGCCTCTAATTTGTCTTGGAGAAGACAAGTAATCCAAATTTCTAAACTTGCATTTAAAAATTAGGAGGTTTCGTTTCGAATTTTGTCATCACTTTTCCTCTATCCAATTACTTAAAATCTTTAAAGGTCTTATCCGTCCCTGCTTAGAATACTACTCGCACATTTGTTGTGCTTCTTCCTATAATTTTCTCCTTGATAGGGTTGAATCTAAGGCAATCAGACTCATCAATGACCCTTCTCTTACTTCTAATCTGGATTCTCTTTCTCCTAGCTGTAAGGCATCATCCCTCTCTCTTTTCTATCACTACTACTTCCAACGTTGCTCTGATGAGTTGGCGAGTTGTATCCCTCTCCCACTGTCAATGCCGCGTAACACTCGCTAAGTGGCCTCGTTTCACAGGTCCCATGTGGAGTTTGTTGCTCACAGATTTGTCACTGCAGCCACAGCTTTTTCCCATCCACCTCCAGACTTTGTAACTCTACTGCTCCTTCTGTCTTTCCTAATTCTTATGACGTATCTTCCTTCAAAAAGCAGATCTATCGCCATCTCAGGGCCTAATTCTGCCATGGCTCTAGGTCATTAGTACTTCAACTATTCTTTCATCCTGTTCATTTCTTACTGTGTAGCATTCCCTTATTTCTGCCTTGTCCTTAAAATTCTAGTTTTTCTTTTCGTTTTAATGTTTTCTTGGTACTCGGATATGAAGAAGGCAATTTGCTTGTCTATCCCAGTTTCACGCTCATGGGAAAATAAAATAATATGTCTCTTTCATAACGCAAAAACGTTTGCTTGAGCCTGTTAGACCACTATTATAAAATATGGGAACACCCTGTTTTAAAGGTAAAAGAGTAACCTGTTGTATTCTTTCCTTCAAGAAATAGTTATGAGGGTTACATCTGTCCACGCCACAGCTGTGACTAGAAGAAAATTCCTATTGATCACAGAGGCATGTCCTCAGAGCAGCTGAAAGAAAAACATCGAGATTTCTCTGTGCATACACTAACGCACATGCACACGCATACCTATTCTTTATCATCAGAGTTTTATATTATTTACTGCAAGGTAAATATTATATATATATATATATATATATATATATATATATATATATATATATATATATATATGATATATATATAGATAGATTGATAGATAGATAGATACACACACACACACACACGCACACACACACACACACACACACACACACACACATATATATATATATATATATATATATATATATATATATATATATATATATATATATATATATATATATATATATATATATATATATATATATATATATATATATATATATATATATATATATATATATATATATATATATACATACATATATATATATATATATATATATATATATATATATATATATATATGTATATATATATATATATATATATATATATATATATATATATATATATATATATATATATATATATATATATATATATATATATATATATATATATATATATATATATATATATATATATATATATATATATATATATATATATATATATATATATATATATATATATATATGCATACATACTATATATATATATATATATATATATATATATATATATATATATATATATATATATATATATATATATATATATATATATATATATATATATATATATATATATATATATATATATATATATACTTATTTATTTATTATATTATCTATTTGCATTCGTAAAGACTATTCTCAAAATTTATATATACGCTTGAACAAATAAATCATACTCGATTTATTTTACAAAAGGTCATATAAATAATTTTTGTGAGCTTGATGCTTTAAAGAATTGAAGATCAGCTGACATAACAAAGTTTTACATCACTTTCAAAAAAGAGCAAAGATAATTAAGTGCTACGCTGATCAGCAATAATTTTTCTGATTACACAGCTTATTTATTTCATTGTTTGTCTCTGTATGAATCATTACTTATGAACAACTCTCAGAAAAATAAAACTGTAAAACAATTCTTTGACATTAAACACAAGAATTTTTTTCTTTTGCAGGTGATTTCATTTATTCAAGTTCCAAAATAAGCTTGGATGCAAGATTTCTCTAATAAGTATTTTGGCTCTGGAAAAAACAAATAATGAAAAAATATATTCCTCCCACAGAAATGGAAGTTCTTGATATATATATATATATATATATATATATATATATATATATATATATATATATATATATATATATATATATATATATATATATATATATATATATATATATATATATATATATATATATATATATATATATATATATATATATATGAATCATTTTTTTACCCCTACCGGGACTCGAACCTAGGACTTATAATTACTAAGTCAAGACGCTACCAACTACACACCACAGAAGGTATAAAAGGAATCCACCCTTATAGCTTATATCTGCTATACTTAGGGATGAACGCATTCTATCTGAATGCCACCATGTTCATATGACAGATTACCCAACCTCACTCTTGGCTTCATTTTAGCATTTAATTCAATTCCCATTCTCATTCGGGTCATACAATAACCAAGCAAGCACATTACATATGTGAAAACATGAATCCTTTCTTTACCCCGACTGGTACTCAAACCTAGGACTTATAATTACTAAGTCAAGGCGCTACCAACTACACACCACAGAAGGTATAAAAGGAATCCAACCTTATAGCTTATATCTGCTATACTTAGGGATGAACGCATTCTATCTGAATGCCACTATGTTCATATTACAGATTCCCCAACCTCACTCGTGGCTTCATTTTAGCATTTAATTCAATTCCCAATCTCATTCGGGTCATACAATAACCAAGCAAGCACATTTTATATGTGATAACATGAATCATTTTTTTACCCCGACCGGGACTCGAACCTAGGACTTATAATTACTAAGTCAAGGCGCTACCAACTACACACCACAGAAGGTATAAAAGGAATCCAACCTTATAGCTTATATCTGCTATACTTAGGGATGAACGCATTCTACCTGAATGCCACTATGTTCATATTTCAGATTCCCCAACCTCACTCGTGGCTTCATTTTAGCTTTTAATTCAATTCCCAATCTCATTCGGTTCATACAATAACCAAGCAAGCACATTACATATGTGAAAACATGAATCATAATTTTTACTCCGACTGGGACTCGAACCTAGGACTTATAATTAATAAGTCAAGGCGCTACCAATTACACACCACAGAAGGTATAAAAGGAATCCAACCTTATAGTTTATATCTGTTATACTTAGGGATGAACGCATTCTATCTGAATGCCACTATGTTCATATTACAGATTCCCCAACCTCACTCGTGGCTTCATTTTAGCATTTAATTCAATTCCCAATCTCATTCGGGTCATACAATAACCAAGATAGAATGCGTTCATCCCTATGTATAGCAGATATAAGCTATAAGGTTGGATTCCTTTTATACCTTCTGTGGTGTGTAGTTGGTAGCGCCTTGACTTAGTAATTGTAAGTCCTAGGTTCGAGTCCCGGTCGGGGTAAAAATATGATTAATTTTTTCACATATGTAATGTGCTTGCTTGGTTATTGTATGACCCGAATGAGATTGGGAATTGAATTAAATGCTAAAATGAAGGCACGAGTGAGGTTAGGGAATCTGTAATATGAACATAATGGCATTCAGATAGAATGCATTCATCCCTAAGTATAGCAGATATAAGCTATAAGGTTGGATTCCTTTTATACCTTCTGTGGTGTGTAGTTGGTAGCGTCTTGACTTAGTAATTATAAGTCCTAGGTTCGAGTCCCAGTCGGGGTAAGAAAAAAAAAATGATTCATGTTTTCGCATATGTAATGTGCTTGCTTGGTTATTGTATGACCCGAATGAGATTGGGAATTGAATTAAATGCCATAATGAAGCCATGAGTGAGGTTGGGGAATCTGTAATATGAACATAGTGGCATTCAGATTGAATGCGTTCATCCCTAAGTATAGCAGATATAAGCTATAAGGGTGGATTCCTTTTATACCTTCTGTGGTGTGTAGTTGGTTGCGCCTTGACTTAGTAATTATAAGTCCTAGGTTCGAGTCCCAGTCGGGGTAAAAAAAATGATTCATGTTTTCACATATGTAATGTGCTTGCTAGGTTATTGTATGACCCGAATGAGATTGGGAATTGAATTAAATGCTAAAATGAAGCCACGAGTAAGGTTGGGGAATCTGTAATATGAACATAGTGTCATTCAGATAGAATGCGTTCATCCCTAAGTATAGCAGATATAAGCTATAAGGTTGGATTACTTTTATACCTTCTGTGGTGTGTAGTTGGTAGCGCCATGACTTAGTAATTATAAGTCCTAGGTTCGAGTCCCGGTCGGGGTAGAAAAATGATTCATGTTTTTACCTATGTAATGTGCTTGCTTGGTTATTGTATGACCCGAATGAGATTGGGAATTGAATTAAATGCTAAAATGAAGCCACGAGTGAGGTTGGGGAATCTGTAATATGAACATAGTGGCATTCAGATAGAATGCGTTCATCCCTAAGTATAGCAGATATAAGCTATCTGGTTGGATTCCTTTTATACCTTCTGTGGTGTGTAGTTGGTAGCGCCTTGGCTTAGTAATTATAAGTCCTAGGTTCGAGTCCCAGTGGGTGTAAAAAAATGATGCATTTTTTCACATATGCAATGTGCTTGCTTGGTTATTGTATGACCCGAATGAGATTGGGAATTGAATTAAATGCTAAAATGAAGCCACGAGTGAGGTTGGGGAATCTGTAATATGAACATAGTGGCATTCAGATAGAATGCGTTCATCCCTAAGTATAGCAGATATAAGCTATCTGGTTGGATTCCTTTTATACCTTTTGTGGTGTGTAGTTGGTAGCGCCTTGACTTAGTAATTATAAGTCCTAGGTTCGAGTCCCGGTCGGGGTAAAAAATGATTCATGTTATCACATATGTAATGTGCTTACTTGGTTATTGTATGACCCGAATGAGATTGGGAATTGAATTAAATGCTAAAATGAAGCCACGAGTGAGGTTGGGGAATCTGTAATATGAACATAGTGGCATTCAGATAGAATGCGTTCATCCCTAAGTATAGCAGATATAAGCTATAAGGTTGGATTCCTTTTATACCTTCTGTGGTGTGTAGTTGGTAGCGCCTTGCCTTAGTAATTATAAGTCCTAGGTTCGAGTCCCAGTCGGGGTAAAATAATGATTCATGTTTTCACATATGTAATGTGCTTACTTGGTTATTGTATGACCCGAATGAGATTGGAAATTGAATTAAATGCTAAAATGAAGCCACGAGTGAGCTTGGGGAATCTGTAATATGAACATAGTGGCATTCAGATAGAATGCGTTCATCCCTAAGTATAGCAGATATAAGCTATAAGGTTGGATTCCTTTTATACCTTCTGTGGTGTGTAGTTGGTAGCACCTTGACTTAGTAATTATAAGTCCTAGGTTCGAGTCCCGGTCGGGGTAAAAAAATGATTCATGTTTTCACATATGTAATGTGCTTGCTTGGTTATATATATATATATATATATATATATATATATATATATATATATATATATATATATATATATATATATATATATATATATTTATTTATTCATGAGCTTGAAACCGGGACAGGCAAAAACTGCCCTCATCAGTAAAGGATCGGGCACGAGAATATACCTAGATAAAGGAAATGAAAAAGGTTAAGGACAAGGCAGATATGCTTAATGTCACACAAAAGAAAACGACAGACAGAAAAAAACAGTCAAAGTACAGAGGACCCAGAGATATGGAGGATTAGGCCCTGAGATGATGATAGACCTGCTTTTTGAAGGATGATATGTCATAAGAATTAGGAAAGACAGAAGGAGGAAGAGAGTTTCAGAGTCTGGAGGTAGAGTGGAAGAAGCAGTTGCTGCACCGACCAATCCGCGAGCTACAAATCTCCACACAGTACCCGTGAGATGAGGCTGCTTGGTAAATGTTACACGGCCTCGGCAGTGGGGGAGGGATGCATCTCGCCAACTCACAGAGAAGCGATGGAAGTAGTAGCGATAGAAGAGAGAAAGGGAAGATACCTTATGGAGAAGAGAGAGAGAATCTAGATCAGAAGTAAGAAAAGGATCATTAATGAGTCTGATTGCTTAGATGCAACCCTATCACGGAGATAAATATAAGAAGAAGCACCCCAGATGTGTGAGCAGTATTCTAAGCAGGGACGGATAAGACCTTTATAAATTTCAAGTAGCTGTAACGAGGAAAAGCAATGGCGAATAATGAACCAAAACCCCCAATTTTCTTATGAAGATTTAGAAATTTGGATTATGTGATTCCTCCAAGACAAGTTAGAGGCTATATTTATTCCTAATATGTTGATAGAATTAAGAGGTTAAATTTCGTTAGTTTCGAAGACAATTGGGTTATCAGGAGGAGAAGAAGATAAAGAGATAGCCATAAACTGTGTCTTGGAGGCATTGAATTTAACTAAATTTTGAGAGCTCCATTCAAATACTTTCTGCAAATCGGAGTTGAGAGTTGAAGAAAGAGAGAGAGACCGATTACGAGTAGCAGATGAAGGTTGAGAAGAAAAGGCAGAGGAAAAGTGGAGGGGTAGAATCATCAGCAAAGGCATGAAGAAGAGAGGAAGATGGGGATTGCAGAACATAATTGATGAGGAGAAGGAAATAAGTAGGTGAAAGAACAGAGCCCTGTGGAACACCACTGGTAACAGAGAAAGGGCTAACTGTCGAACCATCAACAACTACAGATATAAAACAGTTAGTAAGAAAACTGGAAATCAGAGAACAGAAGGAAGGGGTTAAGCCATAGGCAGGGAGTTTTGCCAACACAGCCTTGTACCAGACTCTGTCAAAAGCTTTAGAGATATCAAGGGAGACAACAAAGGATTCCCCATAGTTCCTCAGAGATGATGACCATACATGAGTAATATAGGACAGGAGATCACCAGTGGATCTTGCCTTGTGGAAGCGGTACTGGTATTCGGAGATAAGTGAGTTAGATTCAAGGCGTTTCAAGAAGTGAGCATTAAGCAAAGCTCTGAAAACATTAGCAATAAAGGAGGTTAGGGCAATAGGTCGGTAATTTGAAGGAATAGAGCGGTCACCCTTCTTAGGAACATGTTGAACTACAGCATGCTTCCAAGATGAAAGATAGATACTGATTGACAGAATAATGTGAAAAAGATGGCAAAGCACGGGAGCCAGTTCATCTGCAAACTGCTTAAGAAACCTTGCAGGGATACCATCCAGACCAAATGCCTTGTTCGTCTTTAGCGAGCGAAGAACCTTATGAACTTTGCGTGAAGAAAAGATAAGGGAGGGCATAGGGTTAGAGAGGGGTAAAGATTGAGGAACAGGTTTGCTGGAATTGTTTATAAATGAGTTAGCAGGAAAATGAGAGCCAAAGAGAGTGGCTTTGTCAGTGGAAGAGCAAGCTATAGAACCATCAAAAAGAATGAGAGGGGAAAGCTTGAGTTACAGAAGTTTTTGGAGAGGTTTTTGGCTAAGGATCAGAAGTATTTGTCAGTGGGAGAGGAGTTAAGGTCATTAACTTTCCGTCTTATAAAGGAAGCGTTAGACTTTCGAATCTGAGCAGACAAGCGATTGCTAGCAACAATAAAAGTAAAGCGAGTTAAATCAGAAGGAGAGGCTTGGTAAGATCGGTGTGAACGATTCCTGGCCTAATTAGCCATTGAGCAGGCATGGTCAAACCAAGGTTTAGGGGGAGAGAAAGCTTCTGTAGAAGAGGGGATGTATGCCTCCATTCCTGCGGTCATGATCTCGGCAACTTTTAGAGCTACCTGATCAGGGTTGCGGGACTGAAAGCAGTAGTCATTCCAAGGAAAGTTATAGAGGAAGTTATGCAAATTATCATGTTGGGTACGCTCAAAGTGCCAAAGGCAGCGCTGGGTAGGAGGGATTGGTAGGGGGGAGCGAAAATGGAAGAGATTGAGATCATAGAGTGGTCAGATTTACCAAGAGCGGAAAGCACAGAATAAGAGTAGGCTAAATGGCTAGAAGTAAGAAATAGGTCAAAAGTGTTTGCTGCGTGTTCGTGACAAGAGAGAGAGAGAGAGAGAGAGAGAGAGAGAGAGAGAGAGAGAGAGAGAGGAGAGAGAGAGAGAGAGAGAGAGAGAGAGAGAGAGAGAGAGAGAGAGAGAGGAGAGAGAGAGAGAGAGAGAGAGGGGGGTAAACGAAAATTAAAATCCTTTGGGAGGCTATCTTCATGCTCCATGTAAACAAGAAATATAAAGCGAAAGAAAATATGATGCTCTCTTTAAAATTCATATGAAAAATTTATGATAATCATGTAACCTGAGAAGCAAATTGGAGACGGTAGTGGAATACCATATGTGGTAGCGCATGTCATATCTACAGCCTCGTTCAGTACACAAATAGATATGTGGTGTCAATGCAGTTGATAATATAGCACCCTTCGGGGCTTAAAAAATAGGTGAAAATTCCAGTCTTGATCATCTCACTAGAAAGAAAGACCGAAGGCAATCCAAAGTCTGCTGTGGTGAAATTTGGTTATATAGGATAGATTATTATAATGCAGAGTGTCAATAGACATCAAAAATAATATAAAAAAAAATAATCTCTTTTTTCACCCGTAAAGGAACATCCTAGCTATGACCTCGGATATATATATATATATATATATATATATATATATATATATATATATATATATATATATATATATATATATATCTATCTATCTATCTATCTATATATATATATATATATATATATATATATATATTTATGTATGTATATATATATATATAATATATATATATATATATATATATATATATATATATATATATATAAATATATATATATATATATATATATATATATATATATATATATATATTATATATATATATATATATATATATTATATATATATATAATATATAATATATATATATATATATATATATATATATATATATATATATATATATATATATATATATATATATATATATATATATATATATATATATATATAATATATATATATATATATATATATATATATAATATATATTTATATATTTATATATATATATATATATATATATGTATTCTTCTTCCACTACAGCTTTTCCCGCTTATGCAGGGTCGGTATTTCTGGAAAACCGTTTCCAGCGATTCCTATTTACGACGTCATCCACTGTAATATCTTTTTGTTCCATATCAGCTGTTACACACTCCATCCACCTTCTCTTTGGTTTTCCCCTCCTCCTCCTACCTGGCACTTCCATCTCCAACACTCTCCTCCCAACATACTCCTTATCCCTCGTCATGACATGTCCGAACCAATGAAGCCTATTTTCTTGGATTTTCTAAGGCACTTCTCTAACTTTAATTTTTCCTCTTACTAAATCATTCTTAATCCTATAATTTCTATTGATTCCAACCTTCCATCTAAGCATCCTTATTTCTGCCACATCCATTTTCTTTTCATAAGATATCTTCATGATAGCCAGGTGTCTGCTCCATATGTAATTGCAGGTCTCACTACAGTTTTATGCACTTTTCCCTTCAGTTTCACATTCATCTTCCTGTCACGCAACACTCCAGATACCCTTTTCCAGTTGCTCCATCCTGCTTGGACTCTGCTGTTTACCTTCACTTGAAGTTCTGCATTTTCCTCTACATATGGGGAGTTTTTCTGCCCTCTTTACTATTTCCTCCTGTAGATGTATGTCACCCAACTGATTGGTGGGATGACAACACATATACTCTGTTTTTGTTCTACTGATTTTCAGTCATCTATGCCTCTCTCCATCTATCCAACTTCCTCTCCACTCCCTCTCTGGTCTCATCACAAAACACTACATCATCAAAAAAATAACATCATACTCCACGGTGCCCCTTTCCTTACTCATTCAGTAGCTGCATCCATTATTATATTAAGCAAATATGGGCTCAATGACGATCTCTGATGTGGCCCAACCCCTACTACAAACTCCTCTGTCAACCCAACACTTATCCTTACTTCTGTGCATGCTCCTTCATACGTATCTTTAATTACTCTAACAAATTTCTCGGGTGTTCCCCTCTCTCTCAGGCATCTCCAGATCTCTTGCCGTGGGACTCTATCATAGGCTTTTTCTAAATCTATAAATACTAGATGCAGTTCCTTTTGGCCTTCTCTATATTTTTCCATTAGCTGTCTTATGGCAAATTTTGCATCAGATGTGCTTCTACCCGGCATAAATCCAAACTGTTCTTCCCAATCTTTGTCTCTTCCCTTAACCTACGTTCTATATTCCTTTCCCATTTCTTCATAGTGTGCGAAATTAGTTTGACTGCGTGATTATTAAAATCTTGAACATCCCATTTCTCCTTGAATAATGGTATGAGGAAGCTTTTCCTCTATGCATTTGGCATCTTTTCTTTCCGATGTATCTTTTTCATCAGATCCCATGGCATACCTATTCCAAATTCCCCTAAACATTTCCAAACTTCTGCTGGGAACTCGTCTGAGCCTTTAGCTTTTCCATTTTTTCATTTTTCCAAAGCCAAACCTGACTTCCTCTCTTTCTATACTTCTTGCCATTCCTAAATTTGGTGTTCCATTTACAAAAATAGTTCTTGAATTTTCTTCATTTAGCAATCTCTCAAAATATTGTTCCACCTTCCCTTGATGTCACTTGAGCTACACATTACAGCCCGTTCCCCATTCTTTACCTACTTTAGATGAGTAATATCCTTTGCTGTTTTATTTCCTTCCATTGGCAATCTTGAATATTTTCTTTTCTCCCTCTTTAGCTTCCAATTCATATATACACTATTCAATGTTTGTTGATTAGCCTGCGCCACTGCCACTTTTGCTTCCTTCTTTGCCACTTTACTTCTCTCCTTATCGTCATTTGTCCCTGTTTC
>JAXCGZ010003776.1:22500-35000 GCA_037179515.1 Halocaridina rubra | reverse complement strand
TTTACCCCCACCGATTCATCACACAGCAATTCTCCTCACACCCGTCCACCACATTTCACTATGCTAGCAGGTGCGAAAAATCCCTTTGGGCCGCGACATATTTATTTATTTATTTTTTTCCCGTCCTAGTGTCACAATCATTATATAATATATATATATATATATATATATATATATATATATATATATATATATATATATATATATATATATATATATATATGTATTTATATATACACACATTTTTTTTTTGTGACACCAGGATGGGCAAAATAAATAAATAAATATAACTGCCCTCGTCGGGCTTGGGCACGAAGAAAATGTAAAGAGAAACAGAGATGACAGGTGTTTTGACGCATGAGCATGAAACGAATATTTATTGAGTTGAGATGGAGGTAGGAAGACAATCTTAGCGGTATATAAAAAATTTGGGTTCTATGTACTGATCATTGTGTTTATTTACATTTACAGTAGATGACGTACAAAAGCACCATATCTTCTTCCTTGCATTCACCTCTTGCTATCACCATTTCCATCCACGAGTGATGAGAATTTTTTCTACATCAAAAGCAATCACTCATGCAACTCGAGCCCATTCAAGTCATTTATTGCTTCCATTGAGAGAAATGTCCTCAGTTGCTTGTTAACTAATTTTTATTTGTACTTTTTTATATTTATTTGAATATTTTGATGATCTGTGGTTATTGTCCAGGTCTTTAATAGACTCAGAAATTTTTTTTAACTCATATTCATAGTTAAAAACTAGTGTTGAAGGAGGAAACTCGTAACTTTCAACAAATATTTATCTAGAATAATTTAGCAGAAGAGAGTAATCACATGATTCATATTATGATGCAATAGTGACGTATTCTTTCTATATACAGTATACCGTACAAAAGCCATCACCTCCATTATAAGGGAGGTGGCTGAGTCACAGTGAAAAATTGAAGTATATGTGGGAGAAAAATACAAAGGTGCTTCCCAATCTCCTCACTCTGTCTCATTTAGTTGACATTTTCAACATGGGAGAGGAATTTTTGCCCCCTCCCCCTCCAGAGAGTCAAGTTTTTATTCACGATGGAAATCTTATCCTTTTTTTCTGCTTTAAAAAAATGGACGAGCTTTAAAGACACCCCTCAATAAGAGATATTCTGTCATATACATATCAACAGATAGTTACTGTGTATATAATGTAAAGAATAAGCAAGCTAATAATTATCGTTACAAGTTCCCTTTTTGTTTTCCATTTCTTCCCCAAATGTCATCTATCTATCTATCTATCTATCTATCTATATGAAGCGTGTGCTTATGTGTGTTTTTATCATATAATTCTTAATGCTTCTCTTGGACGATTTTAAAAGAAAAATCATTCCTAGAATTTCTTCGATTCTCCCGACTCGTGGCAAAACGAATGGCGCTTATTTCATCATTAATCCTTTGTTATCCTTAACTAATTTCTGTTTTATAATTAATATTATTATCCTTTCTAAAAGTATTTAATAAGAAATGTTTCTTTTATGTACTAGCTCCACCACCTCTTACCCAAGCTAAATTATATTTCTTCAAATGTCTACATGCGAGCATGTTTGAGACTCCCTTCTTAGTTTTGCTGCTGAGATTTTGTATGTGTATTTGTGTGTGCATACACATTTGTATATAATATATATAGAATATAGATCAGTGGAGTACGCCCTCAAAGCTTAAAAATCAGTAAACTAAATACTGTACATAATCCTTTTAGCTTCTTGAGACATAATTTAAACATAGGCAAGTGATTTTACTATTACTGAAGAAACCATTAAACGAGTGATTCATTAAATAAAACGAGCATCGTAGCGCCAGATGTCAAAATAGCTTTCGACAGAGCGATAAAATGCACACGACATTTGGTTTTAATGGGACATTCATTTAATGCGTTGTAAGTAATGAAAGGGATGAAGAAACAGGTTTTATTATTATTATTATTATTATTATTATTATAATTATTATTATTATTATTATTATTATTATTATTATTATTATTATTATTATTATTTTTATTATTATTTTATTATTTTATTATTTTATTATTTAATTATTTAATCCTTTTATAGAAATATGCATGTGAGTAGCAAGTAGAAAATGTTAAACGGAAAACAAATATGTTTTTGAGTAATTTTTCCACCGTGTGACCATTTTACATTTATACATTAAAGGAATTCGCATTTGGAACATTTACTGGTGATCGTCAAGTCCGGCAAGAAAATGACTATGTGATGTTTTAAATAAGCTGGCTATTATCGCGTGTCTAAGTTAATGAAAAAGCCTGCTAGCCTAAATATTTGCCAAAGTTATGAAAATTCTTGGGAAAATATATGTAAATATGTTGGAAGAGGATAGTTACTTTTACTTTTGATTTATAGTTCATGAAAGACTCATGATATTACTTCTTGAGAGAAGTTTGCTGAAGTGAAAGAGAGAGAGGAAGCCTGACAGATAGACAGACAAGCATTCTTTAGTCATTTAGTGACTTGCTTTTACTACAATTGAAATATGCCATATGAAATTATAAGCATTGTATGTAATTCTTTATTTCTTTTATTACGTTTCGCTCAATTAAATTTTATGGAGAGTCTCATTAATTTTATGATATTCAACCTAAAACTATATAGAGAAAGATTTGGTTTGATGATTTTTGACATAGAAAATAGTTGACAAAATAGTGACAAACTACATACATACATACATACATACATACATACATACATACATACATACATACATACATACATACATACATACATACATACATACATACATACATACATACATATACATGGCCTCATTCCCCCTTGGAAGGGGGGTGGCAGAGCCAAGAAACAAGCATTTACCACGATCCTCACATACCTCAACTACTCTTTTTAGCTTCTTGGGGATAAAGGGCTGTCACATTCCCACTACGAACCTGGTTGGGTCACCCACAAAATAGGCAGACAAGGATATTCTACAGTGAAACACGACAACCGCAGCTGGTTTATCCCCACATTCATCACATGGTAACTCCCCTAACAACCGTCCACCACAATTCACTAAGTTAACAGGTGCGAGAAATCCCTTTGGCCTGTGTCACCTATACACGTTCTACTCCACTCATTCCTACCTCTTGGACGCACTCTTCCCTGCTCCACTGACATTCCACATGCATCGAATGCCCTTTACACGCCATCCATCCATCTCATTCTAGGTCTTCCTCTTGGCCTAACTTCAACAACCTTTGCACTTCTCACTCTCTACGATATTCGATTATCACTCATCCTTTCCATGTATCTAAACCAACTCAATACTCTTTGATCTAGCCTATCCAACAGGTTTCTTTCAACACACGTTCTGTGTCTGATCATCCTCATTTATTACTCTTTGTATTCTAGATACACCAGTCATACCACTCAAACACCTCATCTCCAATACATTCAACTAGTTATTTCATCATCTTTTGCATTCCAAGTCTCTGCTCCATAAATTGCTGTCTGCACAGTCACACATTCATATATATTTTTCCTTTCGCATTCATTCCAAAATACCTATTTTTCATCACACTTTTCATCCCACCTAGACATTTACTCGTTTCTTTCACTCTGTGACTTACCTACACATCCACTCATCCATTTTCTAATACTTGAATGTGTAATGTCGCCGTTGTTGTTTAATATGTATATGGATGGGGTGGTAAGGGAAGTAAATGAAAGTGTATTAGACTAAAACTTGGAATTAGTGAGTGAGTATGGAAGGTTGTGGATATTGAATCAATTGCTATTCTCGCATGACACAGAACTGGTGGCTGATCCTGAGAATTAATTGAATCATATAGTGACAGAATTCTCTAATTCTTCTACCAAACCCCATTCACCCCTACATTTAATCAATCAACATTAACACTCCTCGTTCATCTCCAGACTTTACTTTTTCCAATATTCACTCGCAACTTTCTTCTTTCACACACCCAAACAAACTCTGTCACTATATGATTCAATTAATTCTCAGCATCAGCCACCAGTTCTGTGTCATGCGAGAATAGCAATTGATTTAATATCCACAACCTTCCATACTCACTCACTAATTCCAAGTCTTAGTCTAATACACTTTCATTTACTTCCCTTTCCACTCCATCCATATACATATTAAACAACAAAGGCGACACTACACATTCTTGATGTAGCCCTATAGTCACTCAGACCAATCTCTCATGCATTTCCGACTATATACACGCCCTACTATTCATGCAAAAATTTACAGCGCATTCAACAAGCTTTCACGTCATATGCTTTCTCCACATACATTAAGGCCCAAAAAGTGTCCCTATCTCTCTCTAAGAACATCTCAAACACCCGTCTTGCCACAAACACCCGATTCACACATCCTCTTCCTCTCCTGAACTCACACTGTTCTCCCCCAATCAATCTTTCAGTGCCTTTTCTAATTCTCTCAATTAAATTCTTCTTCTTCTACTACATCTTTTCCCACTTTTATGTGGGGTCGATGTTTCTGGCCAGTTTTCTCCATTTGTTTCTGTCCCATACCTCATCACCCAACAAACCTTTAGACCTCAGGTTGTCATTGATGCAATCCATCCACCTACGCTTTGGTCTCCCTCTCCTTCTCCTACTCTGTATCTCCATTTCCATCGCCCTCCTCCCAACATACTGTTCATCCCTCCTAATGACATGACAGAAAGGACTGCATATGGTCTTTATTGACCTGGAAAAGGCATATGATCGAGTACCATCTTAGTCTACTTTCTTTAATCTCATCTGATATTTCTCTAACTTTTGAGGTACCTCTAATTACCTCGTTTCTGATCTTATCGCTTCTTGTCACCCCCACACATCCATCTCAACATCCTCATCTCTGCCATATCCAGTTTTTCTCTTGTGTCTTCTTTATTGCCCATGTCTCTGCTCCATACATCAATGCAGGTCTCACAACTGTCTTATGCACTTTACCCCTCAACTCAATCCCTATTCTCCTGTCGCACAGCACCCCAGACACTTTCTTCCAGTTCTTCCATCCCGCTTGTATTCTGTGGATTATTTCTGACTCTAGGTCACCATCCTCTGCTACTGTTGATCCCAGATACTTGAACTTTTCAAGTCTTTTCAACACCTTCCCCTTCAAATTGACCTCCCCATCCTCATCATCTCTCAACCTCGAGTACTCTATCTTCTTCCTGCTGATTTTCAGTCCTCTATCCTCCATCACTCTTCTCCACTCCTCAAGTTTCTCTCCACTACCTCTCGCCTGTTGCTACACAGTACAATGTCATCTGCAAAGAGCATGCACTATGGAGACTGATCTCTAATACCCTGGGTTACTACATCCAAGACCAGATCAAATAGATAAGGACTCAAAGCAGACCCTTGATGCAGACCAACATTTACTGAGAGACTTTTCGTCAAGCCCACACTGCTCTTAACATTTGCCTCTGCCCTCTCATGCATATCTTGGATGATTCTTACATATTTCTAGGGGACTCCCTCTTCTCTAATACACCTCCACACCTGTTGACGTGGTACTCGATCATATGCCTTTTCCAGGTCAATAAAGACCATATGCAGTCCTTTCTGTTTCTCCCTATGCTTTTCCATCATTTGTCTCAAGGCAAATATGGCATCCACTGTCCCTCTTGCAGGCATGAAGCCAAACTGTTCATCCCCACTTGTCATTACCTCTCTGAGTCTCCTCTCCATGATCTTCTACCATATCTTCATAGTATGACTTAACAACTTTATACCTCTATAGTTTCCACACTCCTGAATGTCTCCCTTCCCTTTATAGATTGGGATGATTAAGCTTCCTCTCCATTTCTCTGGCATCTTTTCTTGAATAAAGATCTTTTACATTAAGTCCCACAAGATATCTCTGCCTTCCTCTCCAAGACTCTTCCATACCTCCACTGGTATCTTATCAGGTCCTGCTGCCTTTCCATTTTTCATTTTCCTTACTGCCCGCTCTACCTCTCTTCTAGCCACTGTTGTTATAACTGCTTCATTTGGAAGTCCATCGTCAAATACTGCTCTTGGGTTCTCTTCATTTAGTAATCCTTCAAAATAAGTTTCCCATCTACTTTTTATTTCACCCTCTTCTGCTAGAACTACTCCATAGTTATCTTTTATTTGTCTTACTTGGGTCAAGTCCTTGGTTGCAACATCTCGGGCCTTCGTAATTCGCCATATTTTCTTCTCTCCTTCTGGTGCTTCCAGCTCTTCAAAGACTTTATTAAATTTCTCTGCCTTTGCTTTTGCTACTGCTCTATTTGCCTCCTTCTTTGCCTGCTTGTACTCTTCTTTATCCTGTTCCAGGCCTGATAAATCTGCCCTTCTTTCTTGTTCTTCACCCATTCTTGCACTTCCTCATTCCTCCACCATGACTTTATCATTTGGGGGTTTCCTTCCTGATGACTTTCCAAGTACCTCCTCACCAACCCTCAAAATCACCTTACTATTCTCTGTCACCATTCTTGTACATCTTCATACAACCTTATCGCTTCCAACACTCTTCCGGATGCCTTTCCTGTCGCCAACCCTCCCCATCTGCCCGGGCTTGGGACCGGCACCAAGTAGAGGCTGGCTTGCCCCCCTCAGTGGCTGGGTTAATTCTCTCAATTAACACTCTTCCATATACCTTACCAACTAGACTCAACAAACTAATTCCTCTAAAACTACTACACTCATACTTATCTCCTTTGCTTTTATATAGTGGAACTACATATGCACTCATCCAATCAACTGGGACCCTCCCTTTCCTAAAACATACATTCAACAACCTAACATCAATTCTAATAATGCCTTTCCACCTACTGAGCAGCATTCTATATGACACCCGTCTATCCCTGGTGCTTTAACTGCTTTAATTGCTGTCAGTGCCAAATATATCTCCTATTCTTTTATTTCTCTATCGTTCTCATCACCCATCACTGATATTCTCTATTCATTTTCCACAGGCACAATCTGTCTCTCTATCAAGTTCCTCATTTAGCAGTTTCTTGAAAAAATCATCTCATCTTTCTCTCACCTTTATTTCGTCTACTAGCAATTGTACATCTGCTTTTTTCACCCTGTCCTTCCTGCCAGACTCACCTTTTCGCACTCTCTCCCCTCCCTTCTAAAACATCTTTTTATTCCTCTCAAAATACTCAGACAAGGTACCTCTCCACTTACATCTGCTTCTCTCGTTGCCAGCCTCACAGCGCGCTTTGCTAACCTCCTCTTTGTACTATACCTTTTATATGTCGTCACAATACCTATCTGCAACCATACGTCAAAAGCCTGCTTCTTTTCAGCCACTACTGCACTCAACCTCTCATTCCACCATTAGCAATGTTTCTCTTTACTTCCACCTGGTACTCTCCTCCACATATTGCCTCTGCACACTTCATAGCTTCCTCTTTGAAACAACTCCATTTCTCTTCCACTCCCTCCTCCACTTTCCCTTTCACTACATTCCACACATTCCTCACACGAGCCTTATACTCACAGTCTTTGATTGATGATTCGGTTTTACATCACGAACTCCCTTTTCTACTAAGGGCTAGTCTTTCTTATTTAGTTCACTTACTCTTAGCAGCTCTCTTCCTCTCTCGCTTCTCCTTTTTCTCCACTCTTCTCTCACTCGACACTAAATGATGATCAGATATTCCACCACTAGCTCCTCTCAGTATATTCAGTTCCAATACTCTTCCAATCACCCCTCTGTCCTCCGCAACATAATCCAGTAATGCTCTGTCCACTACTCTTCTATTATCTACTCTTACCCACGTATGCTTGTGCACATCCTTCTTTTTATATACAGTAATGGCAATCAACATATCTCTCTCTCTCAGTTCACATTGCTATCATTTTCTCTCTACTCTCATTCATACGAGGTACTGTATATTTCCCAATTATACCATACACTGGCTCATTCCCTACTCTAGCATTCAAATCTCCCATCAACAACACATTCTCATTCATTCCCAAGTCTTCCACACGCTCATTCAATTTCATTCAAAATTCTTCTTTTTCTTCCTCATTTCTTTCACTACCAAAGCCATATGCTCTCACAAGCCCCCCAATCCTAGCATCCCAGTTTCATTTTAGCCACTATTATTCGAGATGATGCTTTTTTCCATTCCATTATGCACTTATTTATCTCTTCACTTACCAACAGAGCCACTTCCTCTCTTCCTTTTCCTTCTTCAACTCCAGACATTCTACCTACTACACTCCCCAATTGTCACCTCACCATCCCCTTTTATCTTAAGTTTCGCTCAGCGTAAGAACAACCACCTTTCTTTCCACAAGCATACTCTATCGCTTCCCTCTCACTTTCACTGACACCAATGCCACCTACATTCAGAGACCCAGTGACTAGGGTTCTGGCAGGATTTCTACTGCCAGAATACACCAGATTTCTTAGCAACTAGTAAGAATAAAATACAAATTAGGGGATTCCCAATCCTCCCAATCTGCCCCATTTAGTTGACTTTTATAACATGCAGGGGAACACTGAGGAAGTATTCTATTCCCCTCCCTAAGGGAGAAATAAAACCTACTTTGTAAAAAGGAGTCTGCCACTATTATTTTATTTTGTAAAAAATAATCAACAAACAAAAGTAAAAGGTACTTTTAACAGGAATATGTCATAATGATTTTTTAATGAAATATTACATATATTTCAATATGGCTGAGTAATATATTCGTGACCTTCTCAGGCATTTAGTACAAATGAAATACTAGGTCAGAAGTTTTTTTCAAAACAGTTGCAGTATATATTTTCAATATATATTTGAGGTTATAATATTTTACAAGAAGATTATAAACAGATTTTAGGTTAAACATTTATAAAACAGCTTTTTCAACTTGATATAAGTAAAGGAGTATCATAATAATTTCAGTAATCTAAAAGCAAAATGTATCTAGATGAATTAATTGAAGCATATACAATTTTTATTGGGGGGGAAAGAATCTGCATTTTTTAAGATTTTGACATGGAAAGAGAGTTTTCTCTTTATATTCTTTTTATTATTATTATTATTATTATTATTATTATTATTATTATTATTATTATTATTATTATTATTATTATTATTATTATTATTATTATTATTATTATTATTATTTTTTTAGTATAATATTTGATCGACATTTGGAACTTTTGCTATGAATCTCTTCCTGCTCCTCTGAATAGCTTTCGTGCATTTATACACCCCAATTTCTTGTCAATCTGCCCACTTCTTGTGGGAGCTAATCTTTGGAGAGCTGTCGATTGCTTGTAGATCTAATCCATCATGTTTGTACATGCAAGATATTCTCTCTCTCTCTCTCTCTCTCTCTCTCTCTCTCTCTCTCTCTCTCTCTCTATATATATATATATATATATATATATATATATATATATATATATATATATATATATATATATATATATATATATATATAGAGAGAGAGAGAGAGAGAGAGAGAGAGAGAGAGAGAGAGAGAGAGAGAGAGAGAGAGAGAGAGAGAGAGATTGTGTTTTATTCTCGTGTACGTGTGTGAGCGATTGTGTGTAGCATAATATGCTCGTTATAGGAAAATTAGTGTAACAATAATAACACTGCACAAATACATAGGTAAATAATATTCATAAAGGCACACGCAGCTAAATCTGTTGAAGAATTGAACCGAATTTTTCACATGATTACGGTTACGCCGTCTTATTTTTTCAAGCAATCTTTTTCAGTACTTTCCAACCTGAGCAAACCAGGGGCAACTTGAAAGATCACTTGCCTTGCAAATGATGCGACAATATCCTATGCAGCAAAACCCCATTGTGTCATAAATCTTCCGGCACGTGCACCAAATGCAAAAACAAATTTACAACATACCATTTCGAAATTTCTGTACATTATTATACAGTGCCTTAAAGGAGAAGTGCCATTGCCTTATGAAAGTTCGGCCTTAACTACTGCTCTCTCTCTCTCTCTCTCTCTCTCTCTCTCTCTCTCTCTCTCTCTCTCTCTCTCTCTCTCTCTCTCTCTCTCTCTCTCTCTCTCTGTGTGTGTGTGTGTGTGTGTGTGTGTGTGTGTGTGTGTGTGTGTGTGTGTGTGTGTGTGTGTGTGTGTGTGTAATTACCTAATTGTGCTTGCGGGAAAGAGCCTCATGCTCATAACTTCCCGTCTCCTGATCGGTTCCATTTTGTACTTAGTGACACTTATCATGCTTGTCCTTAAAATTATGGATTGAGTTAGTATTAAATACCTCCTCGCCTAGCGTATTCCAATTATCAACTACTCTTACACCAAAAAAGGACTTCCTTATATCATGTAAAGAATTTTTTTTTACGAAGCTTCAAACTATGACCTCTAGTTCTAATGCCAGCCATATCAAAATATCGATCCCTATCCACTCTGTCATAACCATGAAGGAATTTAAAGACTGTCACCATATCCCCCCCTCAATCTTCTAGCTTCGAGTGATGGGAAGTCTAATTCCCTCAGCCTCTTATCATAATCATAATTGAGAGTGCGTATTTCTGGCACCAGTTTCGTGGCATGTCTTTGAACTTTTTCCAGCTTAACTACGTGCTTTTTCAAGTGCGGATTCCAAAAGGGGGCTGCATATTCAAGTTTTGGAATCACATAGGTTACATAAATATTTCTGAACATTTCCTTGTCCATGAGCCTGAAGGCACGCGTGTGTGAGTCAGAGCATATATACGTACTAGGTGATTTGCATTTTGTTTGAGCTGTTTTCAGTGTATATGAAATTAACAATATCTCTAAGTCTGAATAGTCAAGATGACATTGTAAATAAAAATTATGAATAAAATATGAAGTAGTGAAATAAAAGAAATTTTGTTTTTCTAGATAGTGAATTATTCAAATATATCTGAAAATTGTGGTCATCTAATATTCAGAAAGTACAGTTATAGAGGTTGTGACAAATCAAACAAGTCACACACTCGTATTGAAGGTTATTTGCAATACTGTAAATCTCCCCAAAATTAAAATTGCAATTGGCTGCAGATTAAGCAACTTATGAAAAACTAGAGTCACACACTTGATAGAGTTACTCTCATGTGAAGATAAGTTGCATGGATGATAGGTAGACAAAACGGGATTTGGTTTCTTCTTTCCCTGTGGGGTTTCGAAAAGTCGCATATATATATATATATATATATATATATATATATATATATATATATATATATATATATATATATATATATATATATATATATATATATATATATATATATATATATATATATATATATATAAACAAATAAGCACATTACCATATGTGAAAAATGAATAATTTTTACCCCGACCGGGACTTGAACCTAGGCGCTACCAACTACACCACAGAAGGTCTAAAAGGGAAACAAACCTTACGGCTATAGCTGCTATGCTAGGGATGAACGCATTCTATTTGAATGCCACTCTGCTTGTATTACAGTTTCCCCCAGCCTCACTCGTGGCTTCGTTTTCTCATTTAATTCAATCTCAATCTCATTTCGGACCAACAATAAACAAATAAGCACATTAAGACTAAGACTAGATAAGACTACCACTACGACTAGATAAACTACGACTACGACTAGCTAAGAATACGACTGCGAGTAGATAATACTACGATTACGACTATGACTGGATAAGATTACGACTACGACTAGATAAGAATACGGCTACTAGATAAAAATGCGACTTCGACTCAATAAGCCTGCAACTATGACTACGACTAGATAAGACTACGACTATATAAGACTAGGACTATATAAGACCACGACTACGGCTACGAGTAAATAAGTCTACGACTACAACTACGATTAGATAGGACTACAACTGCGGCTACTACTAGATAGGACTATGACTACGACTAAATAGGAATACGACTACGTCTATGACTAGATAGGACAACAACTACGTCTACGGCTAGATAGGACTACGTCTATGACTAGATAGGATTACGACTACGACGACGACTAGATAGGACTACGACTACGACGATGACTAGATAGGACTACGACTACGACTAGACATTACTACGACTACGCCTGCGACTAGATAGGAATACGACTAGATAGGACTACGACGATAAATTAGGTAGGACTGCGACTATGACGACGACTAGATAGGACTACGACGACAACTAGATAGGACTACGACTATGACGACGACTAGATAGGACTACGGCTGCGACGATGAATAGACAGGACTACGACTGAGACGACGACGACTAGATAGAACTACGACTAAGACGTCGACTAGATAGGACTTAAACTACAGCGACTACTAGGTAGGACTATAATGACTAGTTGATAGGATTACGACTACGACTAGATAGGACTACGGCTACGACTAGGACTAGATAGGACTATGACTACGACTACGACTAGATAGGACTACGAGTAGATAGGACTACGAGTACAACTAGATAAGACTACGACTACGACTACGATTAGATAGGACTACAACTACGACTTGATAAGACCAAGACTACGAC
>JAXCGZ010003776.1:12500-17500 GCA_037179515.1 Halocaridina rubra | reverse complement strand
TATATATATGTGTGTGTGTTTGTGTGTGTGTGTGTGTGTACACATATGAATCATTTTTTACCCCGACAGGGACTTGAACCTAGGACTTATAATTATTAAGTCAAGGCGCTACCAATTACACCACAGAAGGTTAAAAGGAAACAGGCCTTATAGCTTATATCTGGTATACTTTGGAATGAACGCATTCTATCTGAATGCCACGATGTTCATATTACAGATTCCCCAACCACACTCGTGGTTTCGTTTTCGCATTTAATTCAACTCCCAATTTCATTCGAGACCAACAATCACGAATTAAGCACATTACATATGTGAAAACATGAATAATTTTGTACCATGACTGGGACTTGAACCTTGGACTTATAATTACTAAGTCAAGGCGCTACCAACTGCACCACAAAAGGTTAAAAGAAATCAGACCTTATAGCTTATATCTGCTATACTTAGGAATGAACGCGTTCTATCTTTGGTTGGAGAATCTGTAATATGAACCTAGTGGCATTCAAATAGAATTCGTTCATTCCTAAGTACAGCAGATATAAGCTATAAGGTCTTATTCCTTTTAACCTTCTGTGGTGTAGTTGGTAGCGCCTTGACTTAGTAATTATAAGTCCTAGGTTCAAGTCCCGGTCGGGGTAAAGAACGATTCAGGTTTTCACATATGTAATATGCTTATTTGGTTATATATATATATATATATATATATATATATATATATATATATATATATATATATATATATATATATATATATATATACATATACATCTACATCTATATCTATATCGATATATGTATAAATCTATAGCTATATATTTATATATATATATATATATATATATATATATATATATATATATATATATATATATATATATATATATATATATATATATATATATATATATATATATATATGTATATGTAAATATATATATATATATATATATTATATATATATATATATATATATATATATATATATATATATATATATATATATATATATATATATATATATATATATATATATATATATATATATATATATATATATATATATATGGGAATAAAATGAGAAAGGACTTCATATCCTATACCTATATATAGTTTAAATAGAGTTTCTGCCATTAAGGAAACCACTCTCTTGTGCCAGAAATTACTTTTTAGCAAAAGTTTCTTGAGGATTGGTGAGCAAGAATTCGAAGGTTATGGGTCTTTATCGTTATTCAGTTAAATAGACTCTTACGAAAAGACTATTCTTGGAAAAAGGAAATTACTCTACATTCGTGTGGTGGACGATGGAGGCGTTTGGCCTTACATAGAATCTCTTTACGAAATTTTTACCAAAGCTTCATTTCTGGTGAAGAGAAAGGTTACTTCTATGGGAGATGCTCTCTTTAAATAATCCTCAATGATAATACTTGAGACATGGTGTTTTGAACTTATTTAGATTATACTCTCCTCTCTGGTGCTAAACCTTTAATTTAAATATCCAGAGATACTCAGTCTTTCTTTTTATATTTATCATCTATCTGTCTCTCTGTCTGTCTATATATATATATATATATATATATATATATATATATATATATATATATATATATATATATATATATATATATATGTATATATATATATATATATATATATATATATATATATATATATATATATATATATATATATATATATATATATATTTAAAAATTTCAGCACGGAATTTCAAGATTACATCAAGAAGAAATTCTAGAAAGATACATATCATGATATTCCCAAGTAAGAAGAGCTGTTTATACACCTTTGCTATATGGTGGCTGCAGATAGGTGTTGGTGGCACCATGATGACTACAACCCGTGGACATCTCTGGCACTCATCTAAGATGCTGGTAACAAACTTAGATACACCCATTGTAAATGTATCGGCTGGGAACCAAGTAATTTGCTTGAGTAAGTCAGAGGAATGGAATGATATAAATTATGCCTGTTTCGAAAACTATCGTTGTTTCCTCTATAAACTGGATGCACCTCTGTTTTGGAATGAGAGTAATACAGGCAATACAATTAGTTGCTGGACCCGGCATTCACCATCTGTAAACGAAGGGACTTTAGTCTCAATAACGACTACACAGACAAGCACAAGTGCAGATATCAGTATCCCAATAACCAATCCAAGTACAACTAGGTTGACTACCACAGCCACTTCATTGATTAGTACAAGCAAATCAACTACTAATCCAGTTCCAACAACCCTTTCCACCTCAACTACGGCAATTAATTCAACTGTTTCACCATCCATTGCTGACTCAACCACAACAAGTACTTTAGCCGACTCTCCAATAATTTCTGCCTCACCTACATCCAAGACTTCAACCATTCCAACAACAAATACGTTTAAAGGAACCACTTCTGCTCCTGTGTCAACCACGGCCTCACACACCCCAGTGACATCAGTCGTTCCGACAACCACTTACTCCTCAGCAACATCAATAACAGCCACTTCCTCAGCGATGGCAATCACAACACCCACTTCTGCTCCCACTTCGACCACACAGACTAGCAC
Source organism: Halocaridina rubra (assembly GCA_037179515.1). Taxonomy (NCBI): domain Eukaryota; kingdom Metazoa; phylum Arthropoda; class Malacostraca; order Decapoda; family Atyidae; genus Halocaridina; species Halocaridina rubra. Next base: position 14,937 of record JAXCGZ010003776.1, on the reverse strand, counting down.
AAGTGCAGATATCAGTATCCCAATGACCAATTCAAGCACAACTAGGATGACTACAACAGCCACTTCAATGATTAATACAAGCAAATCAACTTCTACTCCAGTTTCAACAAGTCTTTCCACCTCAACTACGGCAACTACTTCAACTGTTTCAACATCCATTACTGACTCAACCACAGCAATTACATCAACCTATCCTCCAATCATTTCTGCCTCATCTACATCAGAGACTTCAACCTTTCCAACAACAAATACGATTAAAGAGACCACTTCTGCTCCTGTATCATCCACAACCTCACAAACCACAGTGACATCAGTCGTTCCGACAACCACTTACTCCTCAGTAACATCAATAACAGCCACTTCCTCAGCGATGACAATTACAACACCCACTTCTGCTCCCGCTTCGACCACTGTACTACAAGCCTCAGATACTTCAGGGAGTCTTACAACTGCTTACGCCTCAGGTAAATCAACAACAGCAACTTCTTCAGCACATACAACTATCCCTACAGTCACGACAATGACAACTCCTACAGCTGCTTCAATTTCAACCACAACCACACAAGCCTTGGTGACTTCAGCCGTTCCTGAAAGCACTTATGCCTCAACTACAACATTAACAGCCATTTCCTCAGAGCAGTCGACCATCCCCATAGCCACGACAATCACAACACCCACTTCTTCTCCCGTCTCAACTATTGCCTCTACAACCGAAGATACACCATCCATCCCTACAACGGATTTCGACTCAACTACAACACTATCAGTAATCACTTCTGCTCCTGTCTCCACAACAACAACTTTAATGGAAGAGACTTCATCGATTCATCCACCAGCCACTTCTCCTTCAGCAGCATCAGCAACAACCCTTCCTCCAACGACTGTGATCACAGATACCACCACGAATCTTGTTTCAACCACAAAAACTTCGACCACTTCTACTCCTACCTCTCCAGGTGGATATATAATATACCTCTCTAATATGGCTTCCATTTCATAATAAGTAAATCTAGAGAAATTAGTATGTCATTTAAAAATAAAACACTTATGTAGACGGAATTCTTAGAGGACACATTATATAGTAAGGGGATTTTTGCTTTTGTTAAGTAGGTATCTTAATCCAGTGAGAATCAGTAACTAGATATGAAAGCAAATATGAGAATTCAAGATTGTCTAAAACTTTACATGCTAATCATGGAGCCAGATTTAATAAAATACAATATATAGTCATCGATGAACTTAATATGCAAAGGTATAATGAAGAACTGAAATAAGCAACTTGCATGGAAAGAAAATTTATTTCATCAAATAATCCTCAAATAGATTCCATGAAAGCTATTCACAATTTCCCCTTCCCAAAAATAAATAAAAAAAATTGAGAACTGTAATTGATCAAGTGTGCTCTTTTTAAGTGTAATGAATCTGAAACATTGATAGGAATATTGCAAGAATTGCGATTTCATACATCAAATATCAGAGGAGATATCTATACAATGCTATCTGAAAGAATTCAATAAATTATCTGCACTAAATCATTTCAGCCACATCATCCTGATGTAGGAAGATATCAGAATAATCTTGTAGAGGCAAAACTCGGTCTTAATATTGTTGATGAGACATGAACCATCTCTCCAATGCCTTCCCTATTAACATTAAAGCTTTAAAACTGAAATATAGCTTCCTACAATTTTTTGATATATATATATATATATATATATATATATATATATATATATATATATATATATATATATATATATATATATATATATATACATACATATATATATATATATATATATATATATATATATATATATATATATATATATATATATATATATATGTATATATGTATATATATATATATATATATATATATATATATATATATATATATATATATATATATATATATATATATATATATATATATATATATATATATATATATATGTATATATGTATATATATATATATATATATATATATATATATATATATATATATATATATATATATATATATATATATATATATATATATATATATATATATATATATATATATATATATATATATATATATATATATATATATATATATATATATATATATATATATATATATATATATATATATATTTCTTTAGATTTTGGTGACCCAACGCTTTAAACTTTGACCTCCCCAAATTAGTGACACCCTGTGATATTTGCATAATTTTTTTTTTTAATAGAAAGCATATCGAAATGATATAGGTAAATGGAAAGTTATTAGAGCTAGCCAATATCTTTGCTTTTTCCATATCCCTCCCTGTACTCTGACTCAGTATTTCCTTTAGACATGGGTGCTCATTTTGTATTTTCTCCTCGAAATGTAGAATCACCTCCATGACATAGTTTCAAACCTACGCAACTCTGAAATCTGATATAGCCTT
>JAXCGZ010003775.1:412500-417500 GCA_037179515.1 Halocaridina rubra | reverse complement strand
CTATAGCAATCGACAAGCATTATGTGCATGTAATCCTCTAATTCATGGTGACAAGCAGATTTACCAAAATAATCATCCAAAAGTCGGTACATACCGTTAACATTAGCACAAACTATTGCTGAAACTCTTTCTTTACTCATATTTCGAAAGTGCTTCATCTTTGCCCTCACATACCTGAGAAATGATGGAAAGAGAAAGCCAAAAGCCTGTTTCATCAGCGTTGTTTACCTGGAACAGTAGAAGACCTTTCTGCATTAGATATTTGAATTGTATCCTAAAAGATTCAGTCACTGTCAAAGCTCTAGGTCCTTCCATGAATTAGCAATATTAAACACGGCAGACCTAAGGTCATAATTGTTTATATTTTCAACAGCAAGTATAATTTCTTAAGTCCAGTTCATCCTTAATCACCACAATGACTTAATCTAAATAGCATTGTTGGTATCCTCTCTTACAAGCACTAATCAAATTTGGCCCATCGGTTGTTAATCTGATGTAGTGTTTGATGAAAAAAACAGTGCATGGATTTTCCCGTCAACACTGATAAGCTTTTCAGCATAAGGAATCGCGGGAACGAGAGCTTTTACATCATCTGCATCAAACATTAACACATCCTTCTGGTACCGGTGTACTTCTGGTTCAATATGCTTGTGAAGCCAGTCAGAGAAAATAGAACTGTTCAACCACGCTTAATTGGAGTGGTAATAATGAACACACATCACGTGCATGTAATCCTCTAATGCATGAAGACAAGCAGATTTGCCAAATAGTCATCTTAAGTCAGTACAAACAGTCATCATTAGCACAGACAAGTGCTGAAGCTCTTTCTTTACTCATTTTTCCCTCACGTGTTTCATATTCGCCCTTACATACCTGAGTATTGTTGGACAGAGAAAGCCAAAAGACTATTTCATCAGCGTTCTTTACCTGGGATAGTAAAAGACGTTTCTGAATCAGATTTTTTATTTGAATCATAAAAGAATCAGCATCTGCCACATCTGCACCAGCGACCTCACCCGCACATTAATATTACACAGCTCATGATGATTGCGAAAGTGCCCCAATCAAACATCATTTTCATTGCTCTAACTACCTAGATGCCTTCTGAATTGACTTGCACACTTTTCTTATGGGAGTGGAAGGTAAGTTAATGCCACCAGCCTTCTGCTGAACGTACAATTAGAATATTGCATCATCTAACTCCTTCTGACTGCCTATCTAAATATGCTTACAAGCTGTTACAGTACCAGACTTACTTGAATATGCATCAACAGCATACTTAAGGGCATACTTTAATGATTCTTCTTAACACTTATCTTCTTGATAGGGTTGAATCTAAAGCAGTCAGACTCATTGATGATCCTTTTCTTACTTTTAATCTGGATACTCTCTATCTCTATGCCATAAGGCATCATCCCTTTATCTTTCCTGTCGCTACTACTTCCATCACTGCTCTGATGAGTTGGCGAGCTGCAGCTCTCCCCCTCTGTCAAGGCCACGTATCACTCGCCAAACTGCTTCATCTCACAGGTACTGTGTGGAGATTTGTAGCTCGCGGATTGGTCGGTGCAGCGATTTCTTCTTCCCATCTACCTCCAGACTCTGGAACTCTCTTCCTCCCTCTGTCTTTCCTAATTCTTATGACCTATCTTTCTTCAACAAGCGGTTCTATCATCATCTCAGGGCCTAATCCTCCATATCTCTAAGTCCTCGGTACTTTGACTATATTTTCTGTCTGTCATTTTCCTTTGTGTATCATTACCTCATCTAAGCCTTATCCATAACCTTTTTCTTTTTCTTATTCTTGGTGTTTTCTCGTGCCCTGGCCTTTATTGATGAGGTCAGTTTATTATTATTATTATTATTACTATTATTATTATTATTATTATTATTATTATTATTATTATTATTATTATTATTATTATTATTATTATTATTATTATTATTATTATTATTATTATTATTATTATTATTATTATTATTATTATTATTATTATTATTATTATTGTTATTATTATTATTATTATTATTATTATTATTATTATTATTATTATTATTATTATTATTATTATTATTATTATTATTATTAGTGTAGTAGTAGTAGTAGTAGTAGTAGTAGTAGTAGTAGTAGTAGTAGTAGTAGTAGTAGTAGTAGTAGTAGTAGTAATACTAGTAGTACTACTAGTAGTAGTAGTAGTAGTAAAATCATTAACAAAAATGTTTACACTTTACTCAGTTAGTAGGTTGGCCCATGGCAACAGACGCCCGTAGCGATGCTACAGCTGAAGGATTTTTAAACTTAAATAGGACTGTCCAGGACAGTTCGATGTTAAGTCTTCTTTCAGTTACGGTTTATATTTTATGCCGATGTCAACACTGACTAGTCTAGGATGATTCATTACACTCGCCATCTCTGTTTCTTTTTACTTTATTATTCTTCGTGCCCAGGCCCGATGAGGGCTGTTTTTTTTTTTTTTTTTTTTTTTTTTTTCAGTCATAAAAGAAAAAGAAGGTTATATGCTTATTCGTTGCCTATATGTAAGTGTTCGCACACTCGTAAATTCTATTAAAGTAAATCCTATAAGTATGCTATTTTTCTCTTGTAAGTGCATGTATGTTTTACGTTAAGCTGATTCATCATTATTTACTTTCAATTATTATTATTATTATTATTATTATTATTATTATTATTATTATTATTATTATTATTATTATTATTATTATTATTATTATTATTATTATTATTATTATTATTATTATTATAATTATTATTATTATTTCTATTATTATTATTATTATTATTATTATTATTATTATTATTATTATTATTATTATTATTTATTATTATTATTATTATTATTATTATTATTATTATTATTATTATTATTATTATTATTATTATTATTGTTATAATCGTTATTATTATTATTATTATTATTATTATTATTATTATTATTATTATTATTATTATTATTATTATTATTATTATTATTATTATTATTATTATTATTATTATTATTATTATCATTATTATTTTTATTATCATTATTATTATTATTATTATTATTATTATTATTATTATTATTATTATTATTATTATTATTATTATCATTATTATTATTATAAAAGTTAAAGTTAAAGTTTGCTGGGTTTTAACCCTCCTATCAGAGGCATCGCCCCTGCTCTTGCAGGCGTCAGCCGGTGCAAGCCTCAACCCCCCCACTGTGGTGTCCAGCCACAGCAGTAACCTTCCCAGTAAACTGCTTAAACTCCCGGTCCTGAGCGGGAACCGATCTGTCGACCTCGCGAATGCGAGGCCAACGCTTTACCACTGAACTAGCCAGAATTATTATTATTATTATTATTATTATTATTATTATTATTATTATTATTATTATTATTATTATTATTATTATTATTATTATTATTATTATTATTATTATTATTATTATTATTATTACAGATATGCAAAGGAAGTCGAAAAAGTGAAATATGCAGTAGGTAAGCCTTGTGAATCGTCCCTGTATATAGTTGATATCTGCTTACAAAACAACTTTTCTATCAAAGGCCATGTTACTTAAAAATGATAAAAAAAAAAAGACTCACGAAAGATAAAAATACGATCACACATCTTATGCATCTGACGTTGGTACTGTTCTATTGTCTTCATGTCATTTTCAGTTCGACTCTCTTAACCTCTCTGTAAGATATTCCTCCCGTTTTTTCCTTAATGCCAATGTTGCCATTGAAAAATGACACTTTTCTGAATGCATTGTGAATGTGATGGCAATAAGCGACCATTCTTTTCCTTTACCAGCTTATTCCATATTCTTATGGGGTGGCTGTATCTCACTCAGTCTCTTAAAGAGTACAGTATTTGGTTTTGGCTCAGTGCTTTACAGGAGGTATTCCTTTCAGACACTAACTATCTCCATGGAATCGGTATTGAGACCGACATCGAGTTGAAGAGACTTGTTCCTACATGGTTGGATATAGCTATATGCTACTTATATGCCGCACAATTACTCAGAGGAGTACCGGAAATAAAAAAAAAATAAAAAAAAAAATAAAAGCAAACAACTACGTGATCTGACATTATTATAAAACTTCGTGGCGTCAGGCTAAGATGGCTAAATTGCAATGGGAAGACGGAGGTTTTCTAGTGGGTTTTGGCTCTTTGTTTCAGATTACTAAAACAAAATGAGCCTCGAGTATCAAGTCGGTGTAATAAGCATTTATATGCTTGGTCTAATGCCAACTGAAAATAAAAGTAAAACAAAAATTATATATATATATATATATATATATATATATATATATATATATATATATATATATATATATATATATATGTATATATATATATATATATATATATATATATATATATATATTATATATATATATATACAAATGAGGTTTTTTTTTATCTGTGGTCGTTGCTATTGCATTTCCCAATAACTTAGTAACTCTAAGTAATATATGCTAGTATACATTTTCTTTGTTCGAGTAGCACAGCATTTTGCACTATTTACAAGGGGAGAGAGAGAGAGAGAGAGAGAGAGGGGGGGGGGGTTACGTCTAGGAGTGCGTCAAATATTATTAAGTACAAGCCACTGTATTTCATGTGTCTAGGTTAGAAGGACGAAATAGTAACGGGAGTCGATGGACTCAAAAGTTCAAACCGTAAAAACAGGAGGTGTATGGGTTTGGGGTATAATGTGGCATTAATCCAGATGAATATAGTCAGTGCCTGATCTCTTGAAGATTTTAAGATCTTATTTGTATTGTAAATACATGAAGGTCTTGTGTGGGAGAAAACCGAAGAGTGGCTTGAAGACGGAACTTATGAGATTAAAGGAACCTAACTACACTGTCGATGGTTACAGTAAAGTATGTAGCACTTTGGCATATTATCGGTGTCATCGGTTCTACTTGAATTATATTGATTCTGCTGAGAATGATGTATTTACCAAGTTGTGCTTACGGGAAAGTGCCTT
>JAXCGZ010003775.1:395000-400000 GCA_037179515.1 Halocaridina rubra | reverse complement strand
GGTACCCCGCTTGTAACCGAGCCCCACTCTGATTTCTCTCCATTTATGCAAACCCTCTGTTTTCTGTCTTTTAACCATTGTTTGATCCATCTGAGCACAGCTCCTCCTATACCATGAGCTTCCAGCTTTTTAACTAATCTTTTGTGAGGAACTCTATCAAAAGCTTTGCTAAAATCTAGATATATTGTATCATATTCTTTGCCACAATCTACTGCCTCGTAAACTTCTGAATAAAAAGACAGTAAGTTTGTAAGGCACGAAAAACCCTTAAGAAACCCGTGTTGTGAAAGTTTTATCAGTCTGTGTAATTCTAGATGTGCCCTTATTTTATTTGCAATTATGGATTCTAGAATCTTACCCACTGTTGACGTTAAACTAACCGGCCTATAATTATTCTTTTTAACACGTTCTCCTTTTTTAAATATTGGTACCACATCTGCCAATTTCCACTCCATGGGTACCGATCCTAATTTTATTGAATTATTAAATAATGCAGTTAGAGGACAACTAAGCTCTTCCTTGCATTCCTTTAATATTCTAGCATATATTCCATCAGGTCCCGGAGATTTATGAGCCTTTAATTTATCTATTTCTTTTATTACCTCCTCTCTCGTAATATTTATTGAACTAAGTATATTATCGGGACTGTCTCTGTAAATGGATTCTACTTCCGGAATATTTTCCAAGTTTTCATTTGTAAATACAGATAAGAAATAATCATTTAAACATGTACACATCACTTTATCGTCATCTGTGATATGGCCATTGGCTACTTCAATTGGTCCGACTTTTTCCTTAAATTTTGTTTGATAATGTTGATAAAACCCTTTAGGATTTTCTTTAGCTTCTCCTGCTATTCGAACTTCGTATTTTCTTTTCGATTCTCTAACTATCTTTTTAACTTCCCTGTTTAACTGTATATATTGCTGCCTCACCTGCTCTTCACCTCTTTTTAGTTTCCTGTATATTCCTCTTTTAATACCTATAAGATTCTTTATTCTATTGTTCATCCATTTAGGGTCATTTTTTCTTGATCTGTAATGTTTCATGGGAATATAGTCTCTCTGACTATTCTTAAGAGTCATGACAAAATTGTTATATTCCTCATCCAAATTTATATTAACTGATGGACTGCTGTTCTTTCCTGTGAGAGAATTTAATGTATTGATCTTATCTTGTGATAATCCTTGGCATGTGGTACTCAAATTTTGGGGTAATCCGCTACCTGCGACCTGACCTGCTGGATTAACTACCCACATCTGTACCCCAGAAATCCCTTCCCATACCTCATTAGATAATTTAGTTTTTAAGCCCTCAAAATCTCCTGCTCTAAAGTTTGGAACAATATTCTTATTTTCCTTTATAGTTTCCTTGAAAATTATGTTAAATCTAATGGAATCATGGTCACTGTTGCCCAATTTTTCACCAACTTCTAAATTTGTAACCATATTCTCTCTATTACTAAGAACTAAATCTAGTGTATTCACTCCCCGTGTTGCTTCATGTACATGCTGAGAAAGGAAATTGTCTTCTACTACTTCCAAAAACTCCTTAGAGCTACTATCACCTGTTATGGTTTCCCAGTTAATATGTCTAAAATTAAAATCGCCTACAAATATATATATATATATATATATATATATATATATATATATATATATATATATATATATATATATATATATATATATATATATATATATATATATATATATATATATATATATATATATATATATATATATATATATATATATATATATATATATATATATATATATATATATATATATATATATATATATATATATATATATATATATATATATATATATATATATATATATATATATATATATATATATATATATATATATATATATATATATATATATATATATATATATATATATATATATATATATATATATATATATATATATATATATATATATATATATATATATATATATATATATATATATATATATATATATATATATATATATATATATATATATATATATATATATATATATATATATATATATATATATATATATATATATATATATATATATATATATATATATATATATATATATATATATATATATATATATATATATATATATATATATATATATATATATATATATATATATATATATATATATATATATATATATATATATATATATATATATATATATATATATATATATATATATATATATATATATATATATATATATATATATATATATATATATATATATATATATATATATATATATATATATATATATATATATATATATATATATATATATATATATATATATATATATATATATATATATATATATATATATATATATATATATATATATATATATATATATATATATATATATATATATATATATATATATATATATATATATATATATATATATATATATATATATATATATATATATATATATATATATATATATATATATATATATATATATATATATATATATATATATATATATATATATATATATATATATATACATATATATATATATATATATATATATATATATATATATATATATATATATATATATATATATATATATATGGTTTGACCGTGCCTGCTCCATGGCAATCCAGACTAGGAATCGGGCTCACCGATCTTACCTTGCCTCTCCTTCCAATTTAACTCGCTCTGCTTTTATTATAGCTAGGAATCGCTGTACTGCTCAGATTCGAAGGTCTAAGGCTTCCTTTATAAGAAGGAAAGTTGATGACCTTAACTCCTCTCCCACTGACAGATGCTACTGGTCCTTAGCCAAAAACCTCTCTAAAAACTTCTGTAACTTTAGCTTTCCTACTCTCATTCGTTCTGATGGTTCTATAGATTGCTCTCCCTCTGACAAAGCCATTCTATTTGGCTCTCAATTTTCTGCCAACTCTTCTATCAACGATTCCAGCGCACCTGTTCCTCAGTCTTTTCCCCTCTCTAACCCTATGCCCTCCCTTATCCTTTCTTCCCGCAAAGTTCATAAGGTTCTTCGCTCGCTAAATTAGAACAAGGCATCTGGTCCTGATGGTATCCCTGCAAGGTTCCTTAAGGAGTTTGCAGATGAACTGGCTCCGGTGCTTTGTCGTCTTTTTCGCCTCATTCTGTCAACCAGTATCTATCCTTCATCTTGGAAGCATGCTCTAGTTCAACATGTTCCTAAGAAGGGTGACCGCTCTATTCCTTCTAACTACCGACCTATTGCCCATATCTCCTCTATTGCTAAAGTTTTCGAAACTTTGCGCAATGCTCACTTCTTGAAACGCCTTGAATCCATCTCACTTATCTCCGATCACCATTACAGCTTCCGCAAGGCAAGATTCACTTGTGATCTCCTGTCCTATCTTACTCGTGTATGGTCATCTTCTCTGAGGAACTATGGGGAATCCTTTGTCGTCGCCCTTGATATCTCTAAGGCTTTTGACAGAGTCTGGCACAAGGCTCTGTTGGCCAAACTCCCTGTCTATGGCTTTACCCCTTCTTTCTGTTCTCTGATTTCCAGTTTTCTTACTGACCGTTCTATATCCGTTGTTGTTGATGGCGCGACATCTAGCCCTTTCTCTGTTACCAGTGGCGTTCCACAGGGCTCTGTTCTTTCACCTACTCTCTTTCTTATCTTCATCAATGATCTTCTACAATCCCCATCTTCCTCTCTTCTTCATGCCTTTGCTGATAATTCTACCCTTCACTTTTCCTTTGCCTTTTCTTCACAACCTTCATCTGTTACTCGTAATCAATCTCGTATCACTCTTTCTTTTACTTTTAACTCCGATTTGCAGAGGGTATCTGAATGGGGCACTCAAAATTTAGTTAAATTCAATGCCTCCAAGACACAGTTTCTGGCTATCTCTTTATCTTCTTCTCCTCCTGATAACCCTATTATCTTCGAAACTAATGAAATTTACCCTCTTAACTCTAACAACATATTAGGTATCCATATAGCCTCTAACTTATCTTGGAGGAATCGCATAATCCAAATATTTAAATCTTCATCTAAAATATTGGGGGTTTTGTATCGTTTTCGTCATTACTTTTCCTCATTGCAGTTACTTAAAATTTACAAAGGTCTTATCCGCTCGTGCTTAGAATACTGCTCACACTTCTTCCTTTTTCTTATCTTCTTGATAGGGTTGAATCTAAGGCTGTCAGACTCATTAATGATCCTTCTCTTACTTCTAACCTAGATTCTCTCTCTCTTCGTCGTAAGGTATCTTCCCTTTCGGTTTAATATCGCTACTACTTCCATCGCTGCTCTGATTAGTTGGCGAGTTGCATCCCTTCTCCACTGCCGAGGACGCATAACACTCGCCAAGCGGCCTCATCTCACAGATACTGTGTGGAGATTTGTAGCTCGCGGATTGGTCAGTGCAGCGACTGCTTCTTCCCATCTACCTCCAGACTCTGGAACTCTCTTCCTCCTTCTGTCTTTCCTAATTCTTATGACCTTTCATCCTTCAAAAAGCAGATCTATCGTCATCTCAAAGCCTAGTCCTCCTTATCTCTAGGTCCTCTGTACTTTGACTGTTTTTTCTGCTTGCCGTTTTCCTTTGTGCAACATTACCTCATCTAAGCCTTGCCCTTAACCTTTTCTTTAAATTCGCTTAGGTATTTTCTCGTGACCAGGCCTAGATTGATGAGGGCAGTTTCTACCTTTCCCGGTGTCACTCTCTTAAAAAAAAATATATATATATATATATATATATATATATATATATATATATATATATATATATATATATATATATGTATTTATATATATATGTGTATCTATATAAAAAATATTTAAATTAAAAAAAAATATAAATATATATATATATATATATATATATATATATATATATATATATATATATATATATATATATATATATATATATATATATATATATATATATATATATATATATATATATATATATATATA